>JAHWFP010235749.1:19924-32960 GCA_023313725.1 Lithobius niger
CCATCAGTATGCAAGGTTGGCCTTGTGAGAACATAAGATATGGGGTAAATATGAGCAGACCATCAGTACTCATGGTTGGCCTTGTGAAAACACAAGATAAATGGGTAGGTGGAGTAGACCATCAGTATTTAAGATTGGCCTTGTGAGAACATAAGATACGGGGTAGATGAAGCAGACCACCAGTGATCAAGGTTTGCTTTGTAAGAACCTAAGATATGGGGTAGATATGAGCAGACCATCGGTATTCAAGGTTGTCCTTGTGAGAACATAAGATAAACCATTTTGAAGGCGTAAAGGTTTATCTTACTTTGGTACACAAACAATAGTATTTAAAAAATATACGCATTTACCAAAAAGAATCAGCCTAAACACTAAGTTCACGTGATGACTACATTGAGGGGTGAATTTTCGGTAGTTATAACTGTAGAGTTTGAAACTTCTACCCATGGCCTGAAGAAGGAAAAAGACCCGAACTCGTTCAGTATAACTACCGAAAATTCGTCCCTCAACTTAAGCCAGACTCTTTTTGGTAAATACGTGTTTAAAATACTAAGACACACTACTATCTTGTATTTGTGTTCCTTGTATTCTAACAAGGCTAGTTTTAATACAAGTCTCCTGCACTTACCCCTTACCTCGGACTAGTAATTGCTGGCATTAGTTTCTAGTATGGAGGTCAAGAAGCAAGTTGTTTTTGTCAAGTGAAAATGCGACCGTCAAGTGAAAATGAAGTAGTCTGTCATATTGAGATATTTGCTGTAAGGTCATTGAGCCATTGGCCCGCAGTAGATTCCATAAAAGATAGATACAGTACGGTACACTGGAAGGCAGACGACTATTGGTGGAAAGCAGGGTGAGAGATGCTTGGATTGCAGTTTCCAAAATGCGCTGAGCAGACATGGCACAGCTCAGAATTGATTCACACTGACCAAGGCTACGAGCACGGGATGGGTGACAAGCTTCAGTTATTTTATCTAAATAGGGATTTGTTACGGAGTGGACAGACGATCGACAGCAGTTGATTCAACAACTTGAACTCTACTTTGACAGCTGGTTAACCTGAAGTTGCTTACTCTATTATACTGAACAGTTTCCTAGGTGACATGGTTATGCTAATTTAGTAAAATGTAGGTAAATGTTGCATCCTGTTTTTCATGCAATTACAACAAATATGTGGAAAGGGCGAGTCTTGTTAATTCCATCCATCATGCAGACTACATAGATCCAATCATTCAGAGCAAAAATGTTTATTATTCAATACTCAAATAGCCGTCGGGTAACATAGAGGGAGAAAAGGTATTTCACCATTTTAGTAGATATCATATCATAATTCAACCATCTCCTGCTGCGGTAAACAATGTACAATGAAACTTCTTTAGAACAATAACCCCTTGGTCTAAAACGGAAGATGGTTAGATACAATCACTTTTCTGGATATAGTTACCTTCAGAATACATGTACCATCATTGTTAAGTTTGTTATTGTAAGAGGGGTCCAGTTTTTTTTTGTTACCAAATTAGCCATGATGTCGAAAGACACACGGCTACTTCGTACGAGGAAGAAATGTACTACGCTGAAAAGTACATGTTTTACATTTGTAAAAGTGTTTTTACTTACTGGGTAGCAAACTGCTCTAGGTTCATGTAAAAGCACCCTGGACGGGATAAATCATGTGTTCCAGCAATGTAAAAGGCAGCAGGTGCATTTGGTATACCTGCAGGGTGGGCTTCCATTCTATTTGTAAACATAAGTTGTAATTATTACATTACCGCATACGAAATAACGATGAACTGATTTCTCTTTCAGTTAAAATCAACATGTAAGAAGTGTTAAATAAAATTCTTCAGTTTGGTTACTAAAAACTGTAACAAAAGATTTCAAGTGATTGACTGGAATTGGATTGGTCACAGGTTAACAACGGAAATGAAAATAAATTATTATTACAGAATTTGTAGAACAGGGTTGCATGACCTCGGTACTTCATATTCATCTGAAATATTTTATCAGGTGGTCTTAATAAAGAGAAGGTTACAGGATGAAATGACTACACAGCTTGCGACATTTTCTACTCTTTAAAATCTCTCGAAGCACTGGGTGTAAGGGAAGGGTGTAACAAAAACTAACTGCTGATCGGGTAAAGTTTCACCCTATTCTGCATTGCATTGGTGGAATTTGCGACCTTTTAATATAATTCGTAATCCACCATGTAATTAAAAATTAGTTTAATTCAGTTAAAAATAAAAGCAATGCCTCATTAACATCTGACAGCGCTAAGTCAAGTGCCTCTTACAATAATACGCGGAACTTCGAATAGAAGACGCCTGAATGTGTGAAGTTCTACTTGTACAAATTTATGCTTAACCCTGGCTACGAATGGAAAACCAACTTTATATTGCACCAGAAATTTCTATAATCATGCTGGCAGCTTATCTTAGCTAAAATGGCCAATAACATAGACCTGTATCTTCTGATGCTCTGTATCGGACTTTGCTGCAGAGTCTATACCAATCCCCAGACCTATCCATTTTACGTATTGCGCTACTTTGAGCTTTGTATGCCCCTTAGGTTTTAATTTATTGTAATTACCATTAGGAGTGAGTGATTTAAAAATTTTGAGTTTGATTCGATTTCGATCAATTTTCTGAAAGTAAACCTTGATTTTGATTATTATATTTTGGAAATCCATTATTTTCTTTTTCGATTTTGACGTTTTGTTTTTCAATTCGTACATTGTATAAAATACTTCAAAAATATGTACATATAAAAATTACATCCCTTTTCCTGTTCACTAATGCTACTCTAATACTGCAACCTTGAAGATAAAAAATCGAATTGTGTGTTGATATATCAGGAAAGCAAAATTGTGCTAATACAAAGTCAGCAAGCCAGCCATCCTCCCCCCCCCCCCCCCCCCCAAAAAAAAAAACTACCGTGGTAATACAGGCCCACGGTGCCAATGAGTTTTTGTTTATTACAATCAACAAATTTTACTATTACTGTATTAAACATAAAGCATGCGTAATAGATTCCTGAACTTTTGAATTTTAAAAATGAACTTTCACAGTATGAATCGTTACCGTATTTTCAATGTGGTAACTTTACAGGTTTTATTTAGATTAACTTCATACATTGTGCCATTTTGGCCAATTATTGAACCTTAGCTGATTGCTAAACTATCATGGAGCCGAATGAAATGAGCAACATGGAGCCCACGCTAAATAGTGCAGCCATTGCCCGCAAAAATGCCTCCAATCAAATTTGTGCGGCCAATGGCTAGTTGGCTACACAATTTTAGCAATGGGTAACATGGGGCAGTACACAGTTCTCACACGTAACACAGAAAAATCAATACAACACATTAAAATGGTTTTAATGCATTTGTTTCTCACAAATTTCCTTTATCTGACAACTAATCTCAGTCAATTCCTGAATTCGTTGATATCAGTTCGGGTTAATACATGAAATTACAAATTTAATTTTGAACTAATTATCCCAGATCAAAAAAAGGAAACAGTAACTTATTTGGTGGCTGTTCACCTAATTTAGCTAGGACGAAATTTAAGCAGCAAAATTCATTTTTGGTAAGAAATTTAGCTTCTGCAACCTAGATTTCATAGTTTGCCCCACTAAATATACCCATAACAACATCACCGGTCTTCTAGTTCAGACCAGATGTCGCTCAGGAACAGGAGTGGTTAACGCATTACGGAAAAAAACGGGAACCGTTTGTCACAGTGGTATTGGAAAGAGATTATGTTAAAACGAAGTACACATTACCACCAAAAAAAATGTAAACTGTGTGTTCTGCCTGGTGGTAATGTGCACTTAGTTTTAGCTTAAAGCATTACACCAAACATGAGTAATTGAGCACTTATAAACGAGTATTTACAGCTGTCAAGCTGTTTATAACATAAATTTTTAACTAGGCTAAAAATAATCTTTTAGGTAATGTGCCTGAGGAAGTCAGGTCACCTGCAGAACATTAGCTGACTCACGAGTGCCTCAGTTTTTGAAAGGTATGTTTTAAAATAAGTTTGATTTTTTTTTTACAATGTTTATTTGGTGTTATTTTTTTAAATTTTAACCTTAAATTAAGAAATTTACTGAAAAAATTCACAAAATCAAAAATAATTCGAAATTCGATTTCAACAACATAATAAAATCGAAATTGAATAGAAAGTTTTGATTTTCACACAGTCGTAATTACCAGAAAGAAAAACATTCTTACCTTAAAGCCATTTTTGGAATGTTTTTAATCACTTTAGGAATTAGTGGCCTAATTTTATTTGTCACAATGTCCTTAAATGCCTCTAATAATTCTTCCTGTAAATAAAAAAAAAAAAAGGCAGCATTACATTTATCAATTTACAGAGTGTGTGCTTAATCATTAAAACAAAAAAACCAAAGAATTACGGGTAAAAAATTTAAACATTAAGCCTAACAGACGACTCGAGTGAGTAAGAAAGTCCGAACTAAAACAAACAAGAACACAAAAGTTTTTTTTTGTCAAAAGCTACTGTGTTCCAAACCTAATTTGCCCGATTTTATACCGGTTGAAATATCAGTTTTAACCATTCGGTAAATGTGTGCGTGGCAGGAATAACGGATAACTTGTACCACTTACAAAAATGAAGATGTTTCTAACGCGTTTAAAAAAAAATTTGGTTTAACTCTGAAAATTCTTTTTACTTATCCTAAAATACTTGCCTGTATTTTATGCTTTCCGTTTGGGTATGCTATTTGTCCCAACAGTTTAAACTTTCTAGTACTCCAAGTCCTTGCAATGGTGCTTCCGGGGGTGCCCCGTTCCCGATTTAGTTCATAGTTTGTTTTGCCCAAAGGGCTAGTTTGACGCAGGGAGAATGAAGTTCATCCAGATAGCCTAAGTATTTTGGGATAAGTAAAAACAGAGAATAGCCGTGGCAGCGGCTAAATTCAGTTCCTATTGATAAACGAAAATATACATTATTTGCAAAATTTCTCAAATGCTTTTTCCCCTCTAGAGATTTAATTGAATTTTAGCCAATCCACAGTTTGCTAACCATGAAGTGCGGTCCTGCACTTCCCTCCACAAAACTACTGCGCACGTGTTCACATTAGCCTATCTTTTATCTCTCTCAATATGTCAAGGCGGTGACCTAAGTCAGACTTAAAAAAGTCTGACCAAAAAGTCAGACTAAGCACTTTTATTTTAAAAAAATTCTTAAAACAGGATTCGGGATCTTAATTTAGATGTTGTTTGTTTTTCTTCTTAGTGCTTTGGGGGCAGGACAACACTTCCAGCCGTGATGATGGGTCCGAGCTTGTAAGTCTGTGTGGGTCATCATGTCCCCTGATGCGGCTTGAGGGATGCGGTTACAGAACGCCCAGGTGATAGAGATGGCCCGCAGCTCTTGTGCTGTAACACTGATACTGTTGTATTGGCAATTAATGTTTGTAGCTTCGTAAGCGTTTACCGTTACAGTTTTAATCCAACTTGAAATCATTACGGGTGATGTTTCGCCGTAGTTCTTTTTGATGGGAGGAAGAGTTGATAACATTCGAGTTCCATGGGATGTGGAGAGAGAGAATCTTTGTTTCTAGCTGGATACAAAGCCCAAATATGTCTGATGTGGTGGTGTGTAGGTTTCCGGACTTAATTCCGCCTTCATTGTAAAGATATGCTACTGCTGTTGTGTTGTCTATTTGGACTTTGGACTCTATTTGGACTCTATTTCCTTAATACTTCCTTTTGGAAGTGACTGAGGGCCTTTAGGACTGCCTTGAATGCTAGTGCGTTTATGCGGTCTAGTTCTTCTGTTGTCCAAAGACCTGAGATTTTGAGTTCTCCGATGTGGGCACCCCAGCCCTTTATTGAAGCATCTGTTAGCAGAATTTGATCTAGCTGGGATCCATGAAGAGAAACTGTCTGTAAAAGAATGTCTGATCACCAAAGGAGTGTCTCGATGGGAAAGAGTTCATCTATAGGGTGTGTGGACTCTCCCGATCACTGACTAGTTTCCAAAGTGTCTTTTCTGTAATGATGGCAAGGTCGGGTCATCCACCTTCTGAATGGAACCAGGCTCGCCATGGAGTCCGGTTTCCCGATGAGGCTATTTAATTCTTTTAGTTTGTACGATTCTTGGTTCAGAAAAGTTTTGGATTGGTGAAGGTGGTCTTCGATGCGCTCTAGTGAGGGCATCACAGTTGTTGATGAGGGGTCGAACAGAACTCCTAGAAAGAGGAAGAGTTGGGCTGGAAATAAAACCTTGACTTTTTTAAAGTTTATCGCGAATCTTTACTGGTGCAGTTCTCAAAAGGTCTTGTCCCAGTTGATGTTGGTTTTGATGCTTTAGAAGCCAGTCGTCTAGGTATGCGTGCGATTGGACTTGTAAGTTGGTGAAGGTTTGCTAAAGAAAGTATGACTGTGCACTGTAAGATTGCTGAAACATGTTGGAACTGTACAATCCTATGGCTCCGACATTTATGCAATGCGTCATATTTGCAGCTAACTATAATCTCACCTGGTCCAAAAAAAGTAAAGAAGAAAGCAATAAATCAAGTTTCCTTGCTAATAGGATTAACCTTGACAGCCTTTCCCAGGTTGAATGATAGCACTACCTTTGAAGGACGACCCTTTTTGGGAACTTGGTGGCTTCTCTTTTACTAGTACTTTAACACCAGTTCAATTTTTGCTTTTCCCTCCCCCGTCCCCTGTATAAAGTAGACTTCGCCAGCAGCTTTCTGCATTTTCATTCACAGGGGCCCATATAGTGAAGGCTTTACGAAGAAAAAAAAAACCTACATTGTTCTCTGGCAAGAAAGCAAATTATAAGATGGTAGTTGGCACCGTGCAAGTGCAGTCAGAGTTTTTAATAACCTGCAACTGCAGAAAACTTGTCTGTGGTGCGCTGTTGCTAAAGAAGGTATTTAATTTATACTTTTTAGCAACGTTATCAGACATAGATCATGGCGATAAAAGCCGGTCTGTGACTGGCACTTCCAACAATGATTCACTCTGATCGTTGCAGGAATGCAGGTGTTCTCAAAACCAGCTAGTCAAAAGACGGTGAGGTTTAAAAGTTCAATAAATGTTGACATAAATAAATATTAAAATGGTAAACAACAGCTAAAAGATAGACAGACAGGGGAGATATTCAGTGATTTCCAAGCAATATGCAAATCCCACATCATTATTTCGAACAGTTCCCAACTTATCGATATTTAAGCGAAAGTTGTAGATACCAATCTGATACCAAAAATACAGGCAACTGATTCGGTCCATTATTAGTATCGGTGCATACTCAACAAACTCAATAGTTTACAGGTTGCGAGTTGCCATTTTTGGTCGCCCTACACAAAACAAAAAAACATTGGTGCGGGTAGGTTGGAACCCATTGAGGACAGGTCTTGAGAAATGCATCTTTTAGACTAAACTGATAACCTAAAATTAGTTCATTATAAGGCGTTTGCAGGACACGAATAATGAAAACGTGTTCATTTTACGGAACTGTTTATTATAAGAATGTTTGTTGCGTAGATGGATCTCCACCACGTAATCAAAAGGTGGCAAATTAAATATTTAAACATTTTTCGCTAAATTAGGTTATTCAGAGTTTCGCTATATCAAAGTTTACTGTATTTCTAAAATCACCTCTCCTAGTGAAAATACATTTTTTTAGTTTTTACCTTTGAGCTGTAGTAAAATTCAGGTTTGTTTCTCATAGTCTCCCAAAACTTCTGGACGGGTTCGTTGTAACCAAGCAAGCGAGCAATCTACAAAGGACAAAAAACTTGCTTAGTCAAACAAACAAGTTAATGCAAAGCTCAACACAACAATCAGAATCAATGTACCTCTTCTATTTCAGTTTCTATCCTATTTACTTCTTGCAACCCGAGTTTGTGGACTTCTTCGGGCGTTCGGTTTTCAGTTAAGTGAAACTTCAAACACTGTTGGTACATGTTGGCACCAGAAGGAAGCGCTGAGCACGCAATATCTTCTCGCAGCTTATGAAGATATTCCTGACACACATAAAAAATTAAGGAGTTAGAAAAAAGTTTTAAAAATGTTAACTTACACAAAGCCTAGTTTCTATACGTTTTGCCTTCATAGTAAAAGGTTGATGTGTTAGTCATTACAGTAGCACCTGTAGATGAAATATGTATGTTCTCTGGACGAGAAATTTTAGCTCAGATGAGACAAAAAGAAATACCACACATAATAAAATTAAATAGCAGTGTCTCCACTTTTTCATACATCTTCCATCATTACTACGATATACCAAAAAAAAGGGGAATTTTATATCTAGACACACACTAGTGTATTGATGCCAAGTTGATGAGATTATTGTTGCATGCTTAATTGTCGTCAGATACACTGTAGTTGTAAATTGTTAAAGGTGGCTCACTGGCAGACCGCCTATCAATTTTAACAACAGTTTGGCTAATTTCCGCCTACCAGGAAAAATTCAGCGTTTGGTAGAGATCTTTGCAAATCTATGGAGTCTGGCCAGTAAGGTCCAGTAACAAAAGTGTGGGAATGTGTCCTTTGTGGAGAAAAAATTTACCCAACATCATTGATTTTGTGTTACTAGCTAACTAACTAAATAAGGCCATGACTCCTGTTAATTTTCTTAAGATATGCACTAGGGAAAGTTGGCAACTCTGAATTTCGGCACACAGGTAGGGTTGTATGGGGAAGTGCCTATTTCTAAAATTGGGGTTGGAGCTAGAAGCACGTGGCTCTAAAGTGGAATGTAAGTTCAAAATTATTGTTGTAAACATTGTCTATGTTGTCATACAACATTAGATTATAACATGCTTAAGTGCTATACGCTTATTGTTTCAGTACTTAATTGTTACTGTAAAGAGTTGACTCACTAAGTGAAGGTGTCTTTTATTGCAAGAATTAGAAGCAAAATACAAGTCGTGGGCAAGCCTACGGGAAAAAGCCTTTTTAAAAAAACATGATGAAATAGTAGTATGTGAAATTATATCATGTTGCGTCTCACTATGCTGATTGCTACATTAAATTTGTTGACGTTGTTAGAGTGGAGGTAGGTTAGTAATACTTACATCATTTCAACGGGCAGGGCATGCTTTTTCACAATGCAACAAACTTTGTTATAGATGACGGCACAGAATTCAAATACAGATGTGGGCAGACTAGACCCAAAAAAGCCCTATGAAAGTTGTGATAACCACCCAGGGAAAGTCTCTTCCTGTAATGTATCTTCTTAATCACGTAAAAATTTTATGTAGCAACTTTCTCCCAATGACGTGTAGATGAAGGTAGGCGTGAATGTTGCGATATCCAACTACAGGTTTAAAAGAAGCCACCAAGTTTCCCAATAGGGTCGACCTTTTAAAGTAGCACTGTCATTCAACCAGGAAGAGGACGCCAAGTAAACTTGGTGCACCGCCCTCTTCTTTAGTTTCCCTGTATGACTGTGTACTGTAAGATTTCCGAAACATGTTGGAACTACAGATTGACCGAATGTATGTTTACCTAATCCAGATCGTATTCGGATAATTTATAAGATTTGGTGAATCGGATCCGGATCCTAACATAATCCAAAATAAAACCTTTGTTGATTGTTTCAGCTCTTTGCATTTTTTACAGACTAAAATTTTCTCACTAGCTGACTAAAGTAGTAAATTAAGTAAAGTTTAAAGGCTTGAGTACACTTTTTCGCAACGTGTTTATTGGTTTTTCCATTATAACTTCAGGGCTTGAAATAAGCGGTATCGCATCGCAATTTGCTCCCAACAAAATTCTGTTGTTGCTATGCAAAAATTGAAATGCATCGCAGTTGTTACTAATCATTTTTCCCCTCTTTCCTAAGTATTGCTCCAGTAAGTAGAATCCTCACCTGTTGAAAGTAAACAATCTTTGACAATGGCTGCCAACTTGAGCATTCCTCTCTTCCTTCTGTGTATTGCGTTGTTGCTAAAATACTTGCAGCACTGACCACCACCCTCCCCCATCCCACCCTCGGCAGAAGAATGGTGTGTTAGAAATCTTGTCGCGGGAACTTGCTACGATTATTCAAACTAACTGGTATGGAAGGATTTTTAGATAATAAAAATACTTGCAAATAAAGAAATTACACATTAATTCAAGTACAAAACTGTGTTTACAGGCTGTGCTTTAATATCCGTAATGATTTACAAGATGAATCTGGACCAAATTACTACCAAAAACTGTAATAAAACATGATCGATGCCTCATTTCTTATATGAAAAATATTTGGTTAACTTGATAAAGAGGGTGGATGGACCTCCGCAGGTTCAAGGGGGAAAAAAATCAATAATATAGGAAGAAGTAGAAGTGTTAAGGGAATGGCCGAGGTGAGAGTTCCCCAAACTCAAAAAGTAAATGTGTTGTAGCACATCCTTTGACCAGTCAGAATAAAACTGTACAGTTACATTCTATGACCCTATGGGTAATGTGGGATGAGGGATATCCTGCGTTCTACTCCTGCATCCTATCCCCCCGCCCCCCCAAAAAAGTGAAATGAATTCTAAATTTACGCTACGCTAACCCCCCCCGTGAACTACCAAATATGTCCGTTATAAATTCGTTCATAGGTAAATTACCTACAGCACACATTTTAGTGTCGTTTCCACTTTCCATTGAGAATCCCTGAACACGGATGAAATGAAGAAATAAAGAGGTTATGGTGATGAGCAACACTTTCTGGACTAAACGTTTCGTGTTAAGTCTTTATGAAATGCCTTACATTTTCATTTGAATTTTTCCCCCAATCTGTCTCTAGCCTTACCCATGATTGTAGAAATCTTTTCCAGTACGCAACTAAGAAAATGTGTTTCAAGCAAGCTTTAAACTGACAAACAAGTCTGATGCAGGCATAACACCACTTACATCTGCTATGAAATCTCTTAGTTTCTTGAAAGCAGGCAAGACAAGCTGCTCAATTATATCCAGTGCTTCACTCACCAACAAGTCACTGAAAAAAAATAACAGAAACATGGAACAAACCAGTTTTTTTTCAACCACTTACCATTTTACGACACTCCATGAATTATTTTTAAATACAATTGCTAATACTTATGGCTTCAGTGCAACCATTCTTAATAGATAAAGTCGCTCATTGTCTGCCGCCAAAAATAAAAATATCCGCGCCAAAAATTTAACTTTTTCGGCGGAATTCCGCGGCAACCATTATATGGGTTTCCACGACTTTCCATGCCGCCACCCCTAAAAATTTTTTTTTTAAAATAAATTGATGATTTTTTTTAGCTTAGCTTACATCTACGCTTACATCTATCGAAATATTTCGTTAGTGCCTCACTCCATGGGTGACGAAAAAAAAACCAATTCGCTCCATGACCGACAACAATTTTTTCTAACTCCCTGCTTAAAAGGTTAACCAAACCTATAAATTTGATAAAAAAAAGTGCAATTTGGGGGAAATAATTGATTTCCGTGAGAAATGTTCTTTTCCGCAATCGTCGGTGGAAACTTTAATGACCCAAACATAGCAATAATCCCGTACCACTGAAAATAAACTTCGTCAGAAGCTTAATTTAAGATCCACGATTTTTGGCTAATCGTGGGAATCGCGTATTATGAGCTACTCTATTAATAGACAACTTGTGAAACACAGATGTAACAGGTTCTTTGTCCTAAATGACCGCAAAGCACAATGCCACTAGGTTTTCTCGCAATGCGATGTTAAATAAAGTTGGTACCTACTCCAAGCAACCGTTAACCAGTGGTGGAAGTTGGTATATTAAAAAAAACGCCACTAGGTACACAATCACAGTTTTCTTACAATGCGATATGTTAAATAAAGTTGGTTCCTATTCCAAGCAACCGTTAACCAGTGGTGGAAGTTAGTATAAAAAAAATTAGGACATCGTGTTGGACCGAATTCCAGGGCACTTTCAGGACATTTAGTCAAATTTTCAACAAAAAAAATAACTACATTTCAGTCTTGAGTATTACTTAGGCACTAAGCAGGTTATCAAACAAACATAACTGCTTCTTTTACAATGCCATTTTTATTCAGGCAGTTTTCTTTTTCTTAGCTAAAGTTGGTACTCAGATTGTTTTGCGTGTAAAGTAAGTAATTCTTTGTTGTTTTACATTTTCCAATTTGCTACGAACTTCACAAATTTTTTGTGTGTTCACATTGTATTTTGAAACACTAACATCTGCTACTGCAGTGTCTCTTTTCAAGCCAGTTCTTATTGAACTAAGTGGCTCTTGGCATTATTTAATTAAGCATTAGCATTTTATCGCATATCACCATATTTAATATGCCGGTACAAAAATGAAGCCTTAGATAATAATTCCTTTTTTTATTGCTATTAATTTTAGAATATCGATAAACTTCAGGAATTTCACGACATCGTTTGAAAATAAAAGGACATTTCAGGACAAGTTTTCAATAATAAGGAATTGAGAACTAATGCCTGCATTGGGGACATGTTTGGGCGGCGGTAGGGATCGGCCGATATGACTTTTTACCGATACGATACGATACCGATGAAGGGTAAACCAATCCGATCCGATACGATACGATACCGATACAGATACCGATAATAATAATAACAAATCACGACTATAAGTTTAAATTTCATACAAAAAATGCAACTTCGGTTTCTGGTTATGCTTGGGTTCCAACTGTTGAGATGATCCAAAATGTTCTGTGCAGCAATAACAGCATTTTTACTCTTATTTCTACATACGTCTTCAGTACATTCATCTTCTCAGTTAGATTTTTGTTGGTTGTTGTAAAACTTACAGCGTCAGAACCATCAAATGCTACATTTTCATTCCAAACTGAGCCAAAGGCTTTGCTTTTCTCACTTGGTTGTTGCTTTTCCCGTGCTTGGTGTCCGTTTTGCAGGGAAGACGGTTGCATTTCTTGGCATAACAAATATCTGTATCGGAAGCCTTATAGTGGTCCGATACCGATATTGCAAAAATACCGATAAATACAGATTATACCGATACCGATATCAATATCGGACTATCCCTAGGCGGCGGTGTGGGTGACATTCCGGGGCGACTGTTGTCATTGCTTAG
>JAHWFP010235749.1:32970-62157 GCA_023313725.1 Lithobius niger
CTTCGAACCTCATGCCTTTGTCAGTCACTCGCACCGTTGCGTAAATTTCAAGACAACTTCTACGACTGCATTAACCAACAAAGTATCAGTAATCTATACATAACATCAAGTTACAAAATAAGACCCACATAATATTGCTTAAAAAAAAAAGGTTTACCTTTGAGCACTATCAAGTTTGCTACCATGTTTTACAAATGGAGAAAAAAATGCACTCTCCTTGGGCGGAACTTGTAGAGCATCAAATTGGTCTAGTACACCACCCTAAAAAGAAACAAAATTGTTGCTTGGAATTCTTGCCAAGTAAAAAAGCAATGTTATTAAGGAGCAGTTATTCCAGTCGAACTAACCAATTTAGGTAAGGAAATAAGGTTCTACTTCTTGTGTTTATCGGGAATGGTCATTATTCATCACTGGTGAAAAAAGGGGCGGAATTGGGAATGTGCCTAAGTTATCTAAGAACTAAGTTATCCTTCATTCGTACTCAAACCTGTACTTCAAATGGGTTAACCCTACCAAATTACCAGTGTATTTTAATTATCCCCATTATTATGCAATAACAGTACTCAACTCCCCTATTCAATTCATACTGTCCCGCTGCAATACTCCATCCTCATTTTCCTTCTTAGCGGCAGTGCATTCAGTTGCTCACTGCTGCCACTGGTTTGACGGTTCTTGGGTTAAGTTCTACATCTTTAAAGAGATGCTTGGTTGTGTCATGCAGACTAGTTGGGACGACTACACGGGTGCTAAAATAAGTTGTGATTTTTTCCCGTTTATTTCTGTGGGTGCCTGTGATTAAAGGGCATGCTTGTTGGACAAGGCCTTGGACACAAGCAGTGTTTCGGCCCTTGGCAAGAGTAGCCAGAGTTGTTCTTGTGCGCATTACGAGTCCATTCCTAATGGACAAGGTCTTGGATATGAACAGCTTTTTGGCTGTTGGTATGTGTTGCGATATGATGTTTGTGCATATTTATAGGGCGTTCTTAATGAACAAGGCCTTATATAGGTGTAGTTTCAACCACTAGCACGAGGTGTGGTATGGTGTTTGTGCATGGTGTTGGTGCATATTTAGAGGGCTTCCGAATGGACAAGGCGTTCGATATGGGCTGTATTTCGGCCATAGGCACGGGAATGCTATAAGGCGGTTAATTGGGTTTCAGGAATGAACGAGGCTTTAACCATGGATGGCTTTCATCCGCAGGCACTAAAATTTGTCACGGCCACACGGTGAGCCAATTGTTGAAAACACCTGTAGGCTAGGATGATAATCATAGGCTGTGGACGCGCCTAAAAGGTGGTGCACCTGGAAAGCTCACCTGAAATGGTGGTGTGGCTGAGTGTGGTTGCCGGTGTGCGATGGTGAACCGAGTGTAGCATGAATTTCGCCACACAGCGCACCACGTCTGATGACCTGTCCCCATGGCTCGGTAGACGCAGGACCAAAAATAGCTCGCCCATTCCTGCTTGTTTTATGGCCTGCATAACAAAAACAGCCTCAGCCTCCAAAAAAAAAACATAGTACAGTAAATCCAGCAGGGCTAACTCGCTTCCGGTTGCAGAGTTTTCGCTTCTGCTTGCTGCTCTTTCGTCATTTTGCTTCCTTTTCACTTCAAAAACCTCCGGGCAAACAAGATTACAAGAAGTGTTGTAGATCCATTCCAGGTGGGATTCATATTTATTTATGTAATTAAAAACTGCGGTCTTTGAAACTGGAAATTAAACCAGTGATGAGTGTTGATCAAAAGAAGAACTATCACTGTGGGTTTGGACAGAAAAATATTTTCTCACTGGTGCCTGCTTTGTTCATCTTCCTCTTGCCACCATCGCTATCGCTGTTTTAAGTTCTTTTCTTTTTTTTTCTCAGTCCCTCTTGACGACGCGTGCCGATACGTCGTTGGAGCATTTATATGCTTCGAGGCATCAGATCCATAGTTGCCTCAAGAAAAGTGAGGTGACAAAACGTTGATTTCACCAAAAAAGTATCTTTTCCTTCAGTGGCTTTCACCGTTTTGTCCGCTTTCATTACGTTTGATCTTTCGCTTTCTTTGACTTGTCTTTGTGCGTCTGGTATGACTGTCTGTCCTATTTCAGTTTCGCATTAGTGAGCCATCCTCTTGACTGGAAGATGGCGGCACGTAGCGGCGAAAACCGTTAGCTGGGATACGCGACCGAGGCTGGTCGCAATTGCTCACAGGCTGCAACGTTCCTTGCAATTCTTGACTTCAATTTGAAAAGCTCAAATTGAAAAGGCTTCAAGACATCATGGCTTGGTTAACAGCCAACTACTGCTTGGTGATAATTCAGTTTGTGAAAAGAAAGCACGGAGTTCTTGGAAAGATTGATCCAATAACGTCCAAACCTGAGCATCGGCCTCCAATGGGACATGGTGAGGAACAGTAGGTGTCACCTACATATTGACGGCAAAGCAGTCAAGGCTAGCTGACAGAAGAGTGGATGATTGAAGCGAGAAGTAAATGCCGGGCGAGCAGCGTCGATCCATGGCAGACAGCTGCAGTGCTTGGTTACAGTTACGTAATTCCGATGCAATCATTTTTCGCTGAATTTGGTCGAGTAATCCGACCTTCGTTTATTCAGCAAAACAGCAAAGTTTCTTCAGCAGCTTCTGCAGTTCTTGGTTTTACTTTCGATTTTAGTATCGAGTCTTTTTCCTTCCTTTGTTAAGCTGCAGATTGGGCTACAGCTGGAGAAGTTATGAACCAGGTTCAGGTTAACGGTGATTCCTTGCTTCGTTGACAACACAGCATCGTGAGAATGAAAAATCACGAAGCTCGTGAAACTTGTCTTTCCAAATGCCCAGGATATTGGGATATTGGCCTGGGCATTTAAGATCTATGTCCGGCCTCTTTTGGAATACGCAACCCCAGTCTGGTCACCTTTCTTAGTGCGCGACATAGATATGATCGAAAAGGTACAGAGACGTTTTACCAAGAGTCTCCCCGGCTTCAGAGATGTCCCTTACCCTGTACGCTTGGCAAGATTGGGCCTCGAACTGCTCGAGTTACGCAGGATTAAATTTGACCTGATCCTTACGTACAAAATTGTGAATAATTTAACTGCGGTTGATTTACCCTTCTTTGACTTAGCCCCTTCAATCGGTCGAACGCGTGGACACTCTCTTAAGCTTGCTGTCCCAACTGCCAGGCTTGACTGTCGTGGGTATTTTTTCTCCGTGCGTGTGGTTAGGGTTTGGAATGCCCTTGATGCTGCAACGGTAAGCGCATGCTCCGTCAGTGTCTTCCGCCGTTTGTTAGATTCCGAAGCTCTCGTCAAATTCTTGAAGCGTCCCCTTCCTCCATAACGATTGCCAGATGTGCCTTTGTCCTCCACACCCCGGCTCGGTGTTAGCGGCCCAAAGCCCTTCCGTGTCCGTCCACTCCCTTTCGAGGTTGTGGTAAATCTGTTTATTTATAAATCAGGATCCATTTGCTTTCTTCAAAAGCGACGCACACTGTGCATGGATGGAAGAAAGGTTGCAAGGACGGTGTTCTTAACACGCCAAATGCTGATTCAATCTTTCAGTCTTCATAAACACTGCCAAACAACTACGAAGCCTGAAGGAACACGGGAGCCAGGGTCAGTCGGCTGAACAGGCTCTTCCTGCGTGGCCCGGTCTTTCGCCATCTTTCGGCCTTTTGCCACCAGGACACACAGTGCACGGATAAGGGAGCTCCAAAGCACACGTCGTAACAAGACGAGTGTTAGAGAATAAAAGATGATTGGCTTGCACATTTGGCGTTTAAATATTAGCGTGCTGGTGATTGGCCAAAATTGATTTAATCTCTAGAGGGAAAAAGCATTTGAGAATAAAAATCCTAAAAATTGCTGGTAATGTGTATTATCGCAGCAATAGAAAGTTATTTTTTTAAAGAATATACAAATATGTTTGTTGTGATTATTCAAATGCATTATTTCCTATCTGTCCGACCACTATCACTCATATAATCACTCATATAATCAAATTATGGTAAGAACAGAATTGGTGCTTTAGTTCCCTATTGTACTAGCAGAGTAAATGCTTGTCATTGTCGTTATCGTTCTTGTCATATTCAAATTTAGACTAACATATAAGGAATTGTCGATATGTTAACGCTAGTTAAATCAAGCTCTCACTTAACAGCTTTGAAGAATAGCAACTTCTGATGTCAATATTTGATGGTATCTGGATGGTGTACCTTGAGAAGTCAAAATTTCTACGTGGTCAAGTGTCTTGGGTAAGTTGCCGTAGCTATCACATACCCATAATTAGTTAAAATGCTTGCTCACCATAGACGCCGAGTGATTTGTGAATCCTATTTTGATTCCTTCCTGCATTAACATGATGGTTTCATCTATCTGAAATACCAAAATGTATAACACTTCAAAATCAGTGTAGTGAGCTGTAATACCAGGGCAGCATAACAAACAGAATTTCCCATTTGAGTACAACAGTTGAGTACTCAAGAGTCCGTGACTAATACCAGGGGTCGTATTGTTCACATTTTGAGCCGCATGTACAGGGTGATCCACAAAAAACTGACGACCCAAGATTTTCTAGTTAGCACCCCTCAAAACCAGGAGAGGACAGAAATCTTTCCGATTCACAGGGGTGGCACCAGGGGGGGGGGGGGTGCAAGGCTATATACCTCAAAGGTATATAGCCATCTCGGTTACTTCCCCCCAAGCTTCCGAAGGCTTCCCCCCAAGCCTTGCCCCCCTGTCGGGGAGTAACCGAGATGGCTATATACCATTGAGGACCAACTGTGTGTTCATGCATGCTATGGTTATAGCAGAAAAATCAGCTAAATTTGTATAGAACAAAACTTGTTAAACTTTCCTTCCAAGTTTTCGTCAGTTGAAGTCTGATTACAACATAAAAACCGAGCAAAGAATCAAAATTCAAGACGCAGTTTGATTTGTTAGTAGCCTTTTTCCTCTTAGCTCATCGCCACCCTCATTTTAAACTAATGCTCTCTTAATTCAGGAATGTCGGCTAAATCTTCCGCCATTTGAAAGTAAGTAACAAAACTTTTCAAATCTAAATTCTTCAGTGTTAGTTAACGTTAATTTAATGACATTTAAAAAATTTTTTAATTCATATACTTAATTTAATTTGAAAATAAAATGTATGCAAAAAAAACCAGAATTTTGGTCACAATTAGGTTTTTACGACCTCTCGCGCTAAAGAATGTTTACGAAAAACACTGCCGAAATTTGCTTAAAAATGTGATGCAAACGTGTTTCGGGAAGCCGAAAATAGTCTCTCAAATAACGTAAAATGCTTCAGCTTCCGGGGTCCCACTAGGGAAGCTTACAGTGCTCCCCCAGACCCCCTAGCGAGTTTCGCCACCCCCCTACTAAAGTAGAACAAATTTTCACAAAAAATTTGTTCATTTTCTTTGCCCCCATATCGGGAAATCATTGCGCCCCCATCTGTAGTTGGCTGGCGCCACTACTGCTGATTCATTAGCTTTGATTTCTGTCCTCTCCTGGTTTGAGGGGTTCTAACTAGAAAAGTTGGACTTAGAAAATGTTGGGTCGTCAGTTTTTTGTGTACCACCCTGTATATTTGCACCACAAGACAAAAAATGAAAATGTAAATCTCCTGTTTTACCAATTGAAAATTATGTCAGGATTTTCAAAGTCTGGATTTCCCAAGATCATTGTGATAGCTGTTTTATAGCCAACCCCAATCAATCTGGGCCCCTTAGTCTATCTTGGCTTAAAACTCACCCAGCACAGCATATTTTATTTAATATTAGTACTGAAACTTACTACCATGCTGCATTAGATAATTATGGTTTCCACTTCCAGCCCTGATGATATAAAACAAACTTAAAATTCTTCCAGCTACTAAAAGTGGCTCACAAATTTCTTAACCAGGAAATAAGTCGAAAAAGGACAAACACTGAAAATGATACACTAAAGGAAATATAACAAACTGGTTTTTAGCATTAATGCCTAAAATTGTTGAAAAGTCTCAAAAAGTTGATTTATTTGTCTCACTGAATTTGTACGTGCCACACCTTTTAAAATGGCTAAGCTAGTCTATTCTTTTGCCAGCGAAAAATTGAAATTGGCACATTGTTGCCTCAAAAGGTTGAAATTAGCACATTGCCTCATCTAACAATTTGCTCTGCGCCGTTATCACAAGGACATGACTTAAATGATGTCATGCACAAGGGCATCAGGGTTTTTTTCACACGGTACAGATCGCTCAACCCAAAGCGACAAACTAGGAGTGGGGCGGAGGGGCAGCGGTCGAAGAATGTCCGTGTGTTGAGCAGTGCGTCTGTTCGCCCTGCTCTTGGCCTCCTAATGCTGTATATAATAACTAAAGATTGTATACACCACATTATTAAAATTTAACAGTATGGCAAATTTACACAGTTTGCATAGCATTTGAATATAAAGCCTACAGAATGGTTTCACATATTCAAAAGGAGTTCAGCGCACAATAACTAAAAAGATTTAGAGGAGCGGGGTGGGGGTGAGGAAGGCGAGTACGTCTGTTATTAAACATACAAGTACCGTACACATTGACTGAACCTAAAAGGTAATTTTTGTTTGTTTGTTTGGGATGGAGACCGAATTCATTTTTGTCAATGTTGCAAAAAGGGGAAGGAGAGGGCGAGACCAATATTTAAGTAACCATCCAAATTCAACTACGTGTGGCAAAGGAAGGAGAGGGATGGATAGGAGGATGAGACGGGAGAGAGGAGGGAGAGGATAGGAGGAAGAGGGCATACTACAGGAAGAAAAATTATGCGTCACAGTGAACAGGTAAAAATATCCTTCACACCAAACCCCGTACAACACCGCAAAACAAAACCCTGGGCAAAGCCAGGGACAACAGCTAGTAATTGAAAATCCATCTACAAAAGCTCCCCAATCCAGCTTACAATATAATTTAGAGAGATTCACGTAAACTTATTCAACACCACCTGCCTGGTTTGGAAGTGCTTTCAGCCTGGCCAATAAATTGTTGAAGTCTTGGACATTTTCAAAAATCATCCAATCAATAAGTCTTTCAAAATCCACTTGTACTCCTTCCATATAATTGACGGGACACAGAAATCTGCATTCAATTATTTCATATAAGTTACTCATAAAATCAATGACAAAAAAACTAAACACTAACTTGTCGACTTCGAGTCCTGGAAGAAATCGGTCAAATAAAACATTTTAACAAATTCGGATTTTTCAGTTTAATCCAGAATAGAGAGAGAGATCAAGCTTCACATCAGCCACCATGTCGAACGATTATGCACGCTTTCAATACAAAAAAAGGAACAGGTGAGCATACAGCCAGTGTCGCCATCTGTTGGCTGATGTTGGAAGCAGTTACATATGCTACACACTTCACTAAAAACCAAAAGTAGCATATTTTTAGGAAAAAATTAATTCTTGTTACATTCTTACATATCTGAATGCCAAACAAAAATAACATTTCTAACAAACGGGGTTAAGAGAACATTCATAGTTCAAATGAGAAGAGGGGTCTTGAAAAAGTGACACATCCATCATCTCAATAACTCCAGTTTGCTTGCACCGCAGTATAATACAAATTAGGCCGCTAAAAATTAATTAAGCAGTTCTTGGGAGGTGTACTAAAAAAAAGTGCGAGCGGGTGGTGTGTTTTTTTTATGTTTTATTTGTGATTTTTCAGATGCGGGCGATGGCTTTTTTTTTTACCAAACAAAACAAAATCAGTAGCTTACGTTTTGTTGTGGAGCACGCAATATCTATGTTTTACTGCCATATGATCAGCGTAGGATCAACGTGCAAAAGTCGTTCTTTACATCCAAGTTTTCAGTTGTGACATGCCTCTGAACGACCCCGATATTCTTTTTGATGCGATCATGTAAATGGAGCAAAGAGCTGATGTGGTCATCGGCTCCAGGTAATGTTTGGTGAAAATGCTGATGCGTGATCGGTACTTTTTTTTTAGACAATGTCATAAAACACATTTCATGCGCCAAGAAAAGGAAAAAAAAACCATGCGTGCGCTCCCGAGAACCCCTTAATCAACTTTTAGCGGCTTTACCAGTGTCAATAAAACATTTATTTAAAATTGCGGTTTGCGGTAAAACAAAATTATTATAAAAAAAACATTTTTATCACACTAGCCTACTTTAGTCTAGAATTTATACAGCTTTAGTTGATTTTCTGAAAATTAGACTGTCAGTAAAGTCCATGCTTTTCCAGCCTGATGTTAACTGTCAGTATTCCATACAGGCATGGAAAAAAGCCTTATGAAATTCCAGAATGTTCCGTCTAGTGAACGAACCCTGTTTTCTTGAACATAAGACATAATGCTATTTAACCACAAAACAAGCAGAAATCTTGGCCAACTACCTTCTTCAAAGTGAGATTACTTATTTATCGCAGCTCTCTCGCTGCGTTGAGAAACTGTTCGGCCTATAGGATGAATGCCAAAGTGCTTTATGGTAGTATAATCATATTTAAAAATCCCGAAATGGTTTTTACTTTTGATACTCCATTCATGACGCATGTGAATCCATACCAAACAGGGCTTAGTTTCAAAACATGAAGAACCGCTATATTCTGCGAATTTTCGATAAACAGTCCCCACTTATCTTCATTAGGCTTTGTCAGTCTCATATACACTCTGGTTTACAGTTTCATGTTCGTCTTTTTAACTTTTTTGCCATCTACGATCACTGTTCTAAAAGCCTGATGTGGAAAGTCGCCTTCTACACCTGTAAGGCCGATGATTCCACTTCACTCCCAGTCGTTCGTTGAAATCGTATCGCAGCAGCAATTTTATACACAAAAGGTCCCTCAAATCCAAGCATAAATTCCTGCTGCGATATGACTTCAACGAACGACTGGTAGAGAAGTGGAATGATCTGCCTTACAGGTGTAGGACGCTACGCAACGTGCCAAATTTAAAACGGTAATCGTAGATGGCAAAAAAGTTGAACAAGAAAACATAACCAGAGTGTAGAAGAGACTGACAGAGCTTTTTAGAAGATAAACGTGTTATCGAAAATTCGCAGAATATGGTGGTGATATTCTTATTTTGAAACTAAGCATTGTTTGGTATGGACATGCGTATAATCACATTCTGCATACACCAATTCATCCAAGCAATGGGCTACAGATTTTTTCCCCGCCAGTGAATCAAATCTTGCTAGCCCCAAAAGGTTCCAGAATTTACAGATGGCAATGGCGGCACTGTAATCGCAGCTTTAATGCCTTTGGTGCAAAGTTCTGTTACGGCCAGACTTAGGCAAATAATCCTGTCAAAGAAGGTACTTAGTCGAAAGCTACGCAACTAAGATTATCGCGGACTAGATATTACCCTTGGAACTGTATTCCTTCAACAAAAGTAGACAACTCCTCAATGAAAATCTCAAGATTAAAACGCTGGGGATCCTCGTGAACTTTGGGGAGCAAATCTCCAGCACGAGTAATAAACCCTTCACAAACTTCCTGCAAAACGGGAAAAAAATAATAATTAGACAATGACAAATAGTTTCTTCCACATAGGATACAGTTTGAGATGGATACTTCTTTCTTAACAAGACGGCCGTGTATGGAAAATGTTCCATCGTATCTCGGTAACCAACCCAAAACATCCCAGCATCACAGAGTAGTAACCTACTTGAATGGATAATTTTCTCCCTTTGACTGTGTGATCCCTTAACTGTCCCGGTGACTAGTTTACGGAATAGTTTCTAAATATGCAGGCAGCCAACCTTGCTTCCATACTGTGCGGTGTTCATGAGATGGCTTGCCGTGTGATTGCAGCATGCCAGTAACAACAATTACACGCAATGCTAGCCAAATAGCAAGTAAGTATATACCATAAAGTTCAGATATACGCGACTTCGAGTAGGTACCAGCCGGCTCAAATTCTGTCTCTATGTCTATACTACCCACATCAAAATTAAGGAAATGTCACAATACCAGCAAGAAAGCTGTTACCTCTGTGACCCTACCAACCTGATTGTTAGTGTCAGGTTTTGCAGTGAAGTCTTTGTAGTAGCCACTTATTCGTCCTAGTTTATAGGGTAGCATCAATGGGACTGCCCATTGCCGCCAAACCAGGTGGGACATGCATTTTATTTATCGTCTTATCGAGATCTTACCTTATCGTCTTAACTAGCACCAACACTAGCAGCTTGCCAGCAGCCAGTGAATACTGACTGAAGGCCCACTGTAAGGGAGCGGGTAATTTAAAAGTGGCAATTGATGGACAAGTGGAACCTGAAGATGATGACTAGTAGCAGTTAACGAAAATTAACCAGTTTACACAAGTAAACTACACTGGTTTTGGTTCAGCGTGAGAACTGACAGAGTATGTATAATTTTCTGAAACCCTAGTATTATTCCAAACACAACTGTATAGCCCTTGTAAATCTCAGCATAAAGCCACAAACCATACATTTCTAGCTTACACGATTCCAAGATGTCACTACGTGAGTGTAAGTCTTTATTGCTAGCTACCTTTTCGGCGAGTAGGGCTAAATTCAAGTAACCAACTACTGATTTTAATTCGACAAAGGGAGAGGGCGACCGACACTGGAATGGGTTGAACCCGAAGTGTCAAAACTATACATTAAAGCATGAACTTGTAACTCTAAAAGGTCCCTATTGAAACATGTTAGATTTGTCCGTATTAGTTCAGTCCGAGTTTTCAGAGGGCGCCACATGTTCCATCTGGTAATTTTTGCTAAATTTTTCAGCCCAAATCTAAAGTAAACTAAATTACAACTAAGCCAGGCTAAATAATAATTAAATACAAGCTAGTTTCGTTTAGTTCAATTTTAGGCTAAAATATGAGTAGAAATTCCTACATAAAACATATGGCGCCCTCTATAAACTAAGACTGAACTAATACGAATGAATCCAAGACATTGCAGTATGAGTCTCGGTCACAAATTCTCCTCACAAAGATACACACAAACATGCGCCATACGCAGTGACGTACGTGTCTGTCCTGCACGAGCCTCCTTTCGCACACAATATTTTGGCTGTTTATAATTCAGTGTGGTACCATTTTTTTCGGAACACAAGAACATTACAGCTCCATAGCTGCTCCTCCCAGATTTTGTAACGCACCACATATAATGTTAAGGAACAAGCGAACACAGATATTCAGCGCCGAGTAGAGGTGGCAAGATACAAAAATTGTTTATTCCAAATAGAATTTTTTGAACTTATCACGATAATATCTCGATTATTATCTATGATCGATGAGGCCGGCGTAACCATTTTAACTTTATTAATTAAAAAAAACCCTTGGCTGAAGCCTAAAGTGGGCTGCTTGGCCTCCATAACTCGCAATAAAAGCGGAACCACTTCCACAGCGGCTCCAAGCGCGTCCACCATCGATCTGTATACGTTGGTTGTACTATTTCCGTTGGTGTAAAGGGTAAATTAAGGTCGCTGTTTCTCAAAAATAAGGTCAGTTTTTTCTAAATTTACCTAACCTAACCTAAACTAACCACATAACACCAGAAACCGCAATCAAAATCTTAAACCTTTCTAAACTTCACGCGCCGGAAACTTCACTCGGAGCTTCTGCGGTAGTGGACCCAAAAAAGCTAAATACGATTAAAAAAAATAGGTCCCCTCTTCGCTCAAACCACAAGTGGATGTCACTACGAACATCAACAAACATGAACATCATCAGAGATTTGACATGTTTATAATGCTGGTCAGTTTGCTCTATAACTCGATATGGCAGAAAAAATGCAGGTAATCGACGAAAATTATTATCACGATATTATCGATTATCGTGTCATTCCTAGCGTAGAGTCCACATTTGCCTTTGCCTCAAAAATGGAGCCATCACCACAGACGTCCACCATCCCACCAACAAGCGTTTCCACACCCGGTAAAAGACCTGAGAAGCAGTCAGACTCCTTCGCGACTCCTTCATCCCGTCTGCGCAAGCCAGTCCACGTGTCTGGGGAATGGCTACTCCACCTATGCAACAAGGAAGGCGGTGACACCTAGAGAGAGCACGATTCGATAATTTATGAGGGCCAAACTAAGCCTTTACCCAAAAAACGATTTGGAAAAACGTTTTTCAGCTGATCATTTTAGGTTATTCTAGCACAACGAGAAGACGATCGGAGAGGAGTCGGTATTCTTCTTATAAGCCCTTTCGGGCAAAGGCGGGGGCGTATGGTGCGGCGGAAAGAATACTGTAACACGGATAACTCATTTCCCTAACACAAAAAATATTCTGTGCAAAGGGCCGACTCCAGGCTAACCTATGTGCGCGACGATTGTCGTATTAATCCCCTTGTTTATAATCCTAGCGTATACCAGACCCGCCCCCCCCCCCCTTTTTTTTTATCACCCCCAATATAAAGCAACACAATTTTCACACTCAACTACCTTTCGTTTTTCGAAGTCCTCCAACTTGCATGAATCTAATTGAGAATCGTAGTCGTGGATACCAATCTGGGTTGCAAACTCGGGATATTCTTTCAATCTCCATTGCCAAAACTCCTCAAACAAGTTGTTTAAAACAACGTCTGTATCCATTTTGGCAGTCAAAGTTGAAACTCTCAATTTTGCACAGGTGTGACCAACAATCTTAAAACATGGGAGCTGAAAGAATGTAAAGTAAATAATGATAAAGTCACCTGATAATGTTAAATGAGCTGTTCAAACATACCATCACCAATTTACCTACCTAGGAATTTGAGATTACATTAAAAACATTTGGCACGTTCCCCGTAGTCCGTATTATCTGTCAGCTTTTCCCGGAGGCAGCTTGAGTTGAGTTAGCGGTAGTTAGAAGTACTCAAAACCACAGCCAATATTCAGCGTTACTTTAAACCTGCAGAGAACGAGTCGACACCGATGGTGAATTAATTTTGTTAGTACCAAAAGTATATAAAACCAGAATTTGCTTTTGTTAGTACTCAATCATTAAATTACCGTTCACTAATGTCAATGAATTAAGTGCGCGGAAGCGCCATATCGACGATACTAAAAATACGATTTTAGGGAACAACTGCTTGGGCACAGGAGTGTCGGAGGAAGTCCTTTAGCTAGGGGCAAAAGATTGGTCACAACCGAAAACGAGAGCAAGCGGTTCGAGGAGGGGAACGAGTAGAATGGAAACATAATCGCTGAATAAAGGAAATAAATAATAATAATAATAAACAAGCTGCAGGGAAAAAAAAGACCGAACGAAATAAAAGCCAAAGGAAAAATATTGTTACGAATGCCGTACCCTGTCTGGTTAAATTCGAGCCAAAGCAACGTCCAACAATAGCAAAAAGAAATTACGAAAGTCGTTTCCTGGTGAAACTCCGCAGCCTACCTAAGTAAATTCAACCAAAGGCAACTGACCGAACCTAACGTATAAGATCAACAACAAAAAAGGCAACTGAAAACGACAAAATAATTAATTTTTTCGTTTGGTCGTTTTTTTCTTTAGGCTTTTTTCCTTCGGCTTTTTTTTACAGCTATTTTTTTCAGAAGTTTTCTTTTGTCCATGGACTGGGTACCAGAACCTTTATTTACCCTGTTATGAATCTATAGAACACTACCGAAGTGAGGTGAGAAAGGAGTGGGAGGAGAAGAAGCCGTGAGACAGAGATGAAGAGGGAAAAGAAAAGGAGGGAGTGGTGAATGGAAAGGGAGAAGGGGTTTTGGGACTTGTCCAAAAACTTTTCAGCAAGGAAGAAATTAGCAGAGAGGAGAGAAGCCACGCGGAAGCTACAGAGAAGCAGAAGTGCAGGAAGTGAAGGGAGGAGTCTCGGAGTACAGTTGAGGATGATGAGGATGACTTGTCGAAAGAGAAGAGGCTGGGAGGATAGGGGTTGAGTGAAAAATGGTGAAGAACAGTCAGTACCTTCCTAAACGACCACAGTGTGAACAGAACGCACCACTGTTAGAGACAGTTTGGCTCCAAACTTGACGTCGCGCGTGTGCAGTAACGTTGCGTCAGCCATTCAGTACCTTCCGAAACTGCAATCACAGCCCAGCAAAATCAATTAGCTCAACAGTGCCCTCGTTACGTCATACCTTTAACGTGACCAGACTTTGCTAATAGATAGGACCAGGCTAGGATAATGGATGTAACCAGGCACTAGCAATACCAAATTGCAAACCATCTCGGGGAGGTCGTTGCACTTGGTTGCTAGTGTTGGAGCTTTTGAGCATGCGTGAGGTACCGGAAACACATTCATCGCTGACGATGGTTGACGTGAGCAAGCCACATCAACCCTGTTATAGTGGGGAATGAGCTGAACTGTCACCAATAGTGGTGCGTTTGGTTCGTTCTGTTCGGTGCTTTAGGAAGGTCCTGAGTGATGATGTGAAGGTGATCATTGATAAAGGAGGAGGAAGATTGAAGAACGCTAGTGTAGTGTCTGCTTCTAAGATGAAGGGTGATGGGGCCTCGGGAGCTGGTCGCTGTGGAGGAGAGAGTGTGCGTGGGAGAGGGTGGAAGCGCAGACCCAAAGTACTTTTGGGGGAAGCGAAATGGGGTAGTGGTAGTATGGGAGAAAGTTGTAGACAGTGCGGTATGTGATCCACTTTGCTTGAAGAGTGTGGAGGATCGAGTAAGTGGTGGGGGATGATGATGATGGTGTGATGAATGAAGGGTAGTGTTAAGAATGAGGACAGGAGGTGCGACTACTCGGGTAGGGGGGCTTGGAGGGGAACAGGTTGCTGTGGGGGCCTACGGGGGTTCAGGGAGAAGTAGGAGAGAATGGGGATGGCCAGGGGAGTATGGCTGCGGAAGGAGGGAGTTATAGGAGAGGGAGCTGCTTGGAGATGTCTAGAATGGCAGGGTAGGTGTAGGTTGGCAGACAACCTTTTAGTGGTACCACGAGCCATCGAGGTTGCTATGAAGGAGAGCAGCAGTTTATGGATAGCATTCTCAGGTGTGGCGAAGGCCTACGATAGGGTGAGGTCGGAGCTGTTGTGGGGGTACTAGGGCTGTTGGGAGTGGATGACGGGTTTATTGCATAGATCCAGAGGTTGTACGAGTGAATGGACGTATTTAGCTACCTGGAATGGTGTGAAGTCAGAGTGGGTGGAGTGTAAGAGGGGTTTGAGGCAGGGCTGTCCGTTGTCTCCACTGCTGTTCGTGGTTTTTTTTAGGGGGTTGGAGAGGAGGTTGGTTGATTCCTGAAGGGGATTTGCTGGGGGGAAAAGTGCAGTGAAGGGGTACGGATGGTGGCTGTGGCTTTTTCAGACAGTTTGGGGAGTTTTGAAGGGTGCGATAGAAGGTCTGGCTGTACTGCTGAGGGTGTGCGCTAATTGGGAAGCTGAGATGAAGGTGGTGTTCAGCAGTGAGAAGTCTGGGTTCAGGGTGTTTGGGGTGGGGGAAGACAAGTGGGAAAGGGGGCTTGAGAGGATCTGAATGGGGAGCCTGGAGATGAAAAGGGTGACAGAGTATGATTACCTGTGGATGAGACTGTGTGTGAGGCCGTCTTATTTGTAGCTTATACCACGGCTGTGACGTCACGCTAACTCAACGCCATGCTAAATTTCCGTTGGTTAAATCCCGTTAACCAACACCGGAAGTGTGCGTCATCGCAGAAAGTGTGGGTTATCAAGTTACCTCACACTTTTGCCGATAACCCACACTTTTGCCAATAACCCACACTTTTGACACTTCCGGATCACGCGACCGGGAACACACACCAATGACCAAATACATCTTGAAAAACGTAACGCAATAAAAACGCACAAAACTTAATTACTTAAAAGGAATGAAATCCCATCCCTGCAAACTCTTATACGTCTGGCACGTAGTTACGCATAGCTTCGCACGAAATTTTCTTCTGTCTGGAGAGGCCTTCAGATTCCCTGTGGTGGCGTCTGATGCGTGGAAATCTACTTACGCTCTTTAAAATCCCAACTTCCAACTATGGTGGCCCAGATACCGTAGCTCTTTTCACTAGGTACCATATAACATCCACAAGAAGCCACTCACTTAAATTAACTAAACCCACTATCTATAAAAATCAAGCAAAAGGTTTCTTTTCTTTCTGCCTTATTTTGGAACGCTCTGCCCGAATTCGGTGTGGCTGCCCCGAGCCCAAATACCTTAAAAAATAGACTGGATAATTTTGTTGCTGCAAATACCATTTGGAGATTTTCCTATGCGGGTGGTTCGTAAATCAAGGTGCTCTCCCCCCCCCCCATTTTTTCGGTGGATCTTTCTTCTTTTTTTAAAATTTGATGTTGAGCTTAAGTTTATTTGGTGTTTTTTGCCATTACTAATAAAATTTTTGTCTGTTTACTCTTCCCCATCCAGTTTGGTCGCATGCTTCCCAACTTATGCTTAGTTAAATTTACTTGTATATAATATTAGCAAAAGCAAATAAATACGTGGACGTATTTATTTGCTTTTGATATTAGGTACGTTGTTAATATTCCCATAGTCTTTATTACCAGAGTGTTTATATTGCAGTTGTTCGTTTGCCAACTTGCTATCTACGAAAATCTGAATGTTATAGCACAAAATCTTATTATATATTTATACTATATTTTTTTTCCCTCTTTTGGTTAGCATGTACAATATTTCTATCTTAACAATTTTGCTACGCAGCCTGTACGGTGCTGTAGTGCTTTTTTTGAAAAAAAAAGTAATAAAGTATAAAGTAAAGTAAAGTGAAAAATGACGGAAAAAATTAAAAGTTGGAATGTTAAAAAAGCATGAACGCCAGAATTACGTAAATTTCTTTCTATCTGGGTTTGTTTCTCGGTTGTAGTTCACGTCTCCTGACTTGGTTTTTTTTCTTTTTATTTTTCTTCAGCGACTTAACGCCTTCTGCTTTTGTAAGCTACTTTTTATTCCTGAGACCTTCTTTCCTCGGACCTTTTTCCCCCCGTACCTCTTTTCGTCAGCGCTTGTTTCTGCGGACCTCTTTTCAGGGGAATTTTTTTTCCTCGACCCCCCCCCCCCCCCCCCCAATCATAACAGCAGGTAACACATTTGCTAAACCTCCCTCCCCAATCCCAATTCAGGAGTAACGCAATTTGTGAACGCTCCCTAAGATCATAAATTAATAAGGGTGTGTTTATTTACATTGTATAACATGACTGTGTTGCCACGTTGCGTAGATTGTTTACGTTTTGATAGTGCAAAACGTGCAAATATGAGCATATGCAAACCAACAACGGACACACAGTAGCAAGCAACACATACGTTTCCAAAAGTATGATGTTTGGAAAATTATCGGTGTGTATTGATTGGATGGATTAACAAGAACGAAACACAAGCTACGGGGATTAAAACTTGGATGAAAATTTAACACTTAAAATATGTTTTTTTTTTAAATACGTAACAGTTAAAATAGGGTTAAAATACGTGCCAAAAATAATTCTTAGCGGAAAACTATTTCGTCGTAAAATTACCAAGGTCTTTGGAAATTACCGCTAGTAACTCTCGGATTGGCCGGTAGATGGCCGCACCAGTTGCCGCTCGCCGTTCAATCGAGAACTTAGGGTTGTTTTTAAAGTCAGCGGCTTGCGACTCGCTTGCAAGCGGAAACGCTGCCTCTTTGTTATTTCAATGGGAAAGCGTTCCCCGCGGCCAAGCGACTCACAAGCCGCTGACTTTAAAAACATCCCTCTTGCGAGCAAGCACGGGAATACTGGGGAAGTTGTGACGTCATTTGGTGTTGTTGCTTTTCCGCAGTGCGATTGGCTACTGAGTTAAAGATCCCGCCCTTTCAAGAACGTTCGCGAACAAGCTCGATCAGGATTGGAGAATGTTCTGGGCGCGTGCGTTTGTTTATATATAAACTCCCACGTGGCAGTGGGCGACAGAACCGAGTCCGATCGAAAGTGATTGCTTTACAGCTTGAACCAGAGAGGAGGTACTTACTTTATTCGTCACAAGAAGTTCGATCACGCAAGCTACTTGACCAAAACAAGCCCGTATACCAACGAAGTTCTTCAAATCGACAATGGGGAGCCAAAAAGGTCCCGCGATTGGAATCGACTTGGGAACAACCTACTCTTGCGTGGGCGTCTTCCAGAACGGGAAAGCGGAGATCATCGCAAACGATCAAGGAAACCGGACAACCCCGAGTTATGTGGCCTTCACAGACACCGAGCGATTGGTCGGGGACTCGGCCAAAGGTCAAATTGCCTTGAATCCGCAAAATACAGTTTTCGACGCCAAACGGCTGATTGGAAGAAAATTCACCGACCCGAAAATTCAAGAAGACATGAAGCATTGGCCCTTCAACGTGGTAGATGCCGGCGGCAAACCCAAAATTGAAGTGGAATTCAAGGGAGAGAAGAAAATTTTTGCACCTGAAGAAATCAGTTCTATGGTTTTGGTGAAAATGAAGGAGACTGCAGAAGCTTATCTAGGGGCCAAAATATGTGACGCAGTCGTAACTGTTCCTGCTTACTCAACGACTCTCAGCGTCAAGCAACAAAAGACGCAGGGATCATTGCAGGGCTGAATGTCTTAAGGATTCTGAATGAGCCAACTGCAGCTGCTTTAGCCTATGGTTTGGACAAAGACCTGAAAGGAGAACGCAATGTGCTTGTCTTTGACTTGGGTGGAGGAACTTTCGACGTCTCCCTGCTCACCATTGAAGAAGGTGCCTTGTTTGAGGTACGATCCACTGCTGGAGACACTCACCTTGGTGGTGAAGACTTTGACAATCGCCTCGTCAGTCATTTAGTGGAAGAATTTAAACGCAAGTACAAAAGGGACATGAGCAAAGATCCACGCGCCTTACGTCGACTGAGGACTGCTTGTGAGCGGGCTAAACGTACTCTGTCCAGTAGCACCGAAGCCAGTATTGAGATCGATGCACTGTATGAAGGTATTGACTTTTACACAAAGATCAGCCGTGCCCGTTTTGAAGAACTCTGCATGGATTTGTTTCGTTCTACGCTTGGTCCAGTGGAGAAAGCACTCATCGACGCAAAGATGGACAAAAGTCAAATTCACGACGTTGTGCTTGTCGGAGGGTCAACCCGTATCCCAAGGGTTCAGAAGCTGCTACAAGACTTCTTCCACGGAAAGGAATTGAACCTCAGCATCAACCCGGACGAAGCAGTAGCTTACGGAGCAGCAGTGCAGGCAGCTGTTCTCACTGGTGTCGAGAGCCAAAATATACAAGATGTTCTCCTCGTTGATGTTGCCCCCTTGTCACTTGGCATAGAGACTGCAGGTGCTGTGATGACCAAGTTGATTGAACGTAATGCCCGGATTCCATGCAAGACATCTCAGACCTTCACGACTTACTCCGACAATCAACCTGGAGTTACTATTCAAGTGTTTGAAGGGGAGAGAGTCATGACTAAAGACAATAATCTGTTGGGAACCTTTGAGTTAAATGGTATTCCCCCAGCTCCACGAGGTGTGCCAAAAATTGATGTGACATTTGATGTGGACGCTAATGGTATTCTGAATGTATCGGCAAAGGATCAAAGCACCGGTCGCAGTAACCAAATAACCATCACCAATGACAAAGGACGGTTATCGAAAAGTGAAATTGAACGAATGCTGGCCGAAGCTCAGAAGTACGCACGAGAAGATGAAGAACAGCGAGAACGTGTGAGTGCTCGGAACAGTTTGGAGAGTTACATCTTCTCTGTAAAACAAGCTGTTAATGAAGTTGCCGATCCTGCTCGCTTACCAGAAAAAGACAAGGAAAAAGTACTTACTCAGTGTAGTCAGATGCTTCAGTGGCTCGACAGTAACAATCTGGCTTCTAAAGACGAATTAGAATACAAACTCCGAGAACTGCAACAAGTGTGTTCGCCCATGATGGCTAAACTCCACCAACCGAGCAGTGGACAATCGAACAGCAACTACCAACCATCCAGTCAAAGTGCTGGTGGCCCAACAGTTGAAGAAGTGGACTAAAGTATGCTAGGCTAGTGCGAACTTTGTGTAAGGCCTACATTTATTTTTCCAAACTATATTGTGAGTAGATGTAGTCTGTATGTTTCTAGTTTAATCTAGCAATAATCATTTCTGTCAGGAATTATTTCAAGCCTGTATTAATATTGGGGAGGGGGGGGGGTGTACTGGTCAAGTGTTACAAGAGTTTCATTAGAGTAGGGCCTACATTCATTTTTCCAAAGTATTCTGAATGTGGATGTAGTTTGGATGTTTCTAGTTTAATCTAGCAGTAATCATTTCTATCAGGAATAATTTTAGCCGTTTGTTTTATTTTGGCGTACTAGCTTGTATTTGGTCGAGTATAACCTAGTGTCATATAGAGTAGGGCCTACATTTATTTTTCCAAATTATATTGTGTGTAGATGTAGTCTGTATATTTCTAGTTCAATCTAGTAATAATCATTTCCATAAGGGATAATTTAAAACCTTTATTTTTGTTTGCGGGGAGAGGGGTGTACTGTACTGTTCTTAACTTTGTCGAGTGTAACCCGAGTATCATTAAAATAGGGTATAGGCTGCATTAATTTTTTCCAAACTATATTGTGTGTATGTAGTCTGTATGTTCCTAGTTTCAGTAATCACTTCTCTCAGGAATAATTTTAAGGCTTTAATTTATTTGAGGGGAGGGGTCATCCTCTGCCCCCCCCCCCTTCAGCAACCATATTCCATATTTGTGTATGTATGCTAAACCAAATACTTTGTGATGTTTATTAATATATTCAGTGTATTTCACACCTGTATACCAGTGTATTTTTTTTAGGCTTTTTCTTTTGTAAAAAAAAATCGTGTTAAATAAAATTTAGTTTAGCACTCCGTTATCCTAGTATTACCCAGCTGGTATTACTAATAATTAATAATAGTAGAACCATCCCGACATCGGCAGTAATGCCACGCATGCGCTATTTACTGTTATCCATTTATTATTTATACAAGCTAGTAGTCAGCAGTAATGCCACACATGCATAGTTTTAGCTGTGCATTCCAAAGCAAAAAAAAAGTATAGAGTGATGAATGAAAAATTGTCAACATGTCAATTTCTGTCTGCATGAATGCAAACTAGGCATCATTTCGGCTCACCATATACGATTTTTGCCTTATAATATTATCTTAACACCTTAATTTGGAAAATATGATGTCCCAGTATTGAAAGGTTTCCGAATGCAGTGCCCCATAGCCTACTGTTGGGTTCCGTAATCTATAGGCCTAAATACACACGAATTGCTGTAAATTATATAAAGGAAAGAGAAAAACGATTTAGACATCAAAGATAATGCACAAAAAATAACATAGTGCAGTGTGCTACCTTTATGCACTTGCATTTAGTCAAGAGTGGCATGACCCGGATTTGAATTGGCATATCAATTTTTTTGCCCTCTGGCTTTTTCCCTCTTTCCTTACATAATTTACGACGACTTGTGTGTGTATATATATATATATATATATATATATTAATCCTTCACTAAGCCTTTACATTTATTCTCTATTACCTTATCCATTTATTCTAGGTTGACTGGAACCTTAGCCATTGGTATGACCTTAGTGGATTCGGTGAGTGATCTTTTTGCCAGTGAAGGAGTGGGTGTATCGATAAAGATGCAATGTCAGTGATCTGGGAACTGCTATTAGGTTGCTAGTTTGAATCCAGTCACATCACTGATGAAAAGAAGTGCATAAAGGTGGTTTATTGTTAAGTTATTTCTCATGCAAGATTTGGCCGTTTGGCTCATTTTCCTCTTTCTGTAGTGTCCATTGTGACACGTTCAAATTTTCCATAGCTGGAAAGAATATGCCTTTCATTAAAGCTTTCATGTATCGAGTCAGCTTTCAAGCATCAACCATTCGACAGTTTTCGTGATGGCAACTAAAAATGTATCGGCAATTAGCGGCAAGAGAAATTAAGTCAAATGTGGGAGTCTTCTGTACAATAACTGGGTGTTTCCAACGGGGCTACTCAACCACTGGGGTAAGCACAGGATAGGGGAGGTCGACAGTGGAGTGACGTTTATCGAGTACAGTACTTTCCACCTCTTATTTTGTAATATTTGCGTAAAATTGATTAGTACGTTCAAGTTGCACGCTGCCAGCTTCCCCGCTTGCCTCATAGTGCAACTGGGAGACGTCAGATCAGGGCTATACCGTACAGACTAAAGAATGTGTAAACATTTTCGTTGATTGTAAAGCTGACACTTGAGCTGGCCATTTTGTTTGCTAACAAGTAGTTTTCTGTCAGCTCATTACCAGCGAAATCGCCCAAAATCCACTTCCGATTCTGAAAAAGTGGATCCTATTTTTCAAATTTTTTGAAAAATAACCTTTTGTTCGGTGCAGCCATGAGACATCTTGTACATGGCCTAGAGCTTCTTGGCCATCCCAACAAAATATTCAAGTTCTTTTTTTCAACATTTTGAGAAATAGGACCTACTTTTTCGGTATCAGAATTAGATTTTGGATAGTCTAGTGGCCAACTTGGACTAATTGGGTTTTTGTAAATGTAAGAAATCGCAAGGTAAAGCGACACCTAAGCAGGCGTTTCTCACATCGTCAAGTAATACAAATGGAAAAGAATGGCCATACGCTACTATGTGCCCAATTGTACGCGACACCTTCTGTTTGACCTACTATTAACTCTTAACCCCCACCTTCCCAACCCTTTTAAGATAATATTCTAAATTGTGCAAAAAGAAGACTTGGTACTTCTTCAACGACACATTTATTTCACCCTACAAAACCAACGTATTTCTTTTAATCTTTGGCAGCCAACAGGGGTCCGAAAGGTACTTGCACAAGTGTTACAAGCGCACTGTGTTACTAGCACACAGGCTGAATAAATCGTGTTTCTAGCGCATAGGTAGAATGTGCCCACACCTAAAGTTAAACGATTGCTTCATACTCTTAGGATTACAGAAATCTCGTATGTATATAGCATGTGAAGCATACGCCCTCAGTTGGTGTTTCGTACACCTGGAGTTTCACGATTGCTTGCGCAATACACTTTAGGATTACAGATATATCGTGTTTAAAGCATTCCACCCCCTCAATCGGTGTTTCATATTAATTTTTCTTCTTGTAAAAAATTAACTTTTGCACACGTTGGACTGGATGCTGCAAAGTATTGTGAACTAACTGACTCTTTTCTCCCCCATGCAATTTTGGCAGCCTTGTTTAAAAGAAATCATGTAAATAAAGTACGCAGGCACAATCTTCCAATAGAAATATTTATTTAAAAAAAATATTGAGAACAAACCAGCAATAAATAATGTTGAATGTTCAACTAAAGAATTCATAAACGGCACCAGTATGCAATGCATAATATTAGCTCAAAATACGGCAGCTTTCATTTTTGTAGTGAGGGTAAAGAGTATGTACCGGTATGTCAATGTGTGTTGAAAATATGTGCAGTGTTGTAGGTTATTAAACTGACTCCAGTAAAAAATATCTACATCTATAACAGACAACCTGTGCGAAGAATATTACACACTAAAACATGTTATACACTTACAAGTTTGAATGGTACTATATATTGAAATTTGGCAACTTTTTTGGTTACACACAGAATGCAATCGGTATCAAACGTGTATGCTACCGATGGAAGTACGCTAAACTACTTATGTAAAGGCCATCCGTGAGCTTAAGAATTACATGAAGTTCCTCAGTTTCTAGGCAACAATCAACGTCAAGCAAATGCTGTTGAATAAAACTTTTATTTACCGTAAATCGCCTATTATCAGCCCTTGCAAAGCTACAGCTCCCCCCCCCCATATAATGCATCAAGATGAGAAATTGTGAAATTACCTAGTTACAAACTAGGTTGTAACTAATTATTTCACGATTTCTGACCTTAAAACATTTTCAATCGTAATTTTTTTTTGCTAGAACTTTACTAAAAGCTTCGGACATTCAAGGAGGTTTCATCTCCCTAAATTGTAGTTTTCCTGCACCAAAATTACCTAAGAGCTTCATACACGAAGCCAACTAAATAAACTAGTGAACTTATACAACAAATTCTGGAACAAATGCGAGTAAAGGCACTGCGTTAATGCAAGACCTAACCCACATCACATAAGTGAATGATCGCATACACGCAAACTTTCCGCGATGGAGTTAGGGCTAAGCACCCTCACTGAACAGTAATATTCAAATTATAACTTTGTTACAGCCCACCCTTTGCTTTATCAAATAATTTCGAAAGTCTATGGGCGCTTAAAAGGCGATTTACGGTAAATCTACAATTTTCAGTTTTTATAGAGCATAAAAGTTGTGACAAAAAAAGTCAGTTCACAGTTTTCTATACATAAGGGCATTTGTATATTACAATCATAAGACTTAGGAATATATTTACAACTTCACTTCCACACTAACTTTACAAAGTTCTTTTCTTCATTTTAGAGACGTCGTCTAGCAAAATTGAATGTAATCACTGGTATCAAACAAACGAAGCCATGTTAAGCAAATAAAACGAACCTGCTCACATGACTTATCAGGCTATGGAAACTGTGGCTTCTTAACCAACACAAGCAGCATCTATCACATCAATTCTTCATTCTAAATATTACCATGTTACGCCAGGAAAAGCCAATCCTACTTAGGAAGTTGCAGAATTTTAGCTTTTGCTACAATTTAACCACCGGATTCTTAAAATAGCAGGTTGTCTGCCATTTTCGCAGTAATCCCCAAAAAACTTGTGTGGTGAAGCAATAATGTGTACAAAATTTTAGTTCACCCAATGTAAACACAAATTCCTAACCTATTCAATGGGCTAAAATTTAACTATTGCCCTGCATTCATAAACCCATCAAATAAGCCATTACCAACTTTACCTATAATGGTTGGTTTGTTCATTAGGTCAGGGAGCTGTTACTTTTAATTAAGAAATTTTATTGTGAATTCTAACAGATCAGTAGGTGACGGTATAGTAGCAAAGTCCTAATAGTGTTTACTACTGATATGGATTACGGCAGGAAAGATTTGTTCAGAGATGTTGCTTAACCCTTTAGGGACAGGTGTGCCCAAATGCATCCGTGCCTTTCAAAAACGGAAGTACCCGAATGCAGCCGCTATAGTATTATAGTTTTAAATAAACAGCTCTTCTATTGGTCAGATCGAAAACTTACAACCAATTTCCGCAAAACTAAGAACTTAATATGAGGACCGTTTTTTTTTTCAACAATTAAATTAGACCTATACGCTTTAATTTTCGCTTGGTGTGCTAGTTATGGGCAAAACAAAATGAAACCAGAGTCCAGTCATTAAAGGGTTAAACCGGCTGACAATAGTTTGTCGGTATCGGAATTGTCAGAGACATACATATTAGTTACCATAAAGAACTATCGTCAAACCGAAACATAGTCGCGTAAAGCAAATCTTTCACCCATTTGTACACCTAATAGTGCCCAAACAATGAAAAGCCGTCCGAACTTATCAATGCTCGATCACGTTTCTTAGTACTTTTATTTTCTAGACATCATGTAGCTTTTAACAGCAATATCATTAAACTAACTGACCTCGGCAACAAGACGTACACCACTTACCAACTTGACACTCATGGCAACATCTTAAAACATATTATAGTGTACATCTGCTCACCTACATATTTAGTCTTGCTACAAACAATAAAACTATTAATTTTACTTTTACAACTAGAAGTTTGTCCAATAATACGACAAGTGACATGCGAGCTGACCATAAGTATGTCAGTACCCTGACCCAAGCAGTAGGAAGTAACCAGAAATTTTGAAATTTTAAGAAATTAACAACCAGTCTTTTTAAGTCTGCACGCACATTTTGAGTTTATGACAAGAGCGAATAGAACTACCCATAACGAGCATTTATTTATTTATTTCACGATATGTGATAGTGAATCACCGTAAGTCAGTCGTCAAACAGCCGGAAAACGGTACTCCAACCACTTAACTTCCCAAAATGGATAATAAGTTCTGGGTTCAAAACTTTGCAATATATTACAGGAGAATCCACAAAAACCGCAAAAACAGTGCGTAATAGGGACCACCTTTTTGGATCCAAAATCCAATTACTATGTCAAAAAAGTGGGTCCTATTTTTCGTACTTTAGTATTTAAAGGCTACACCAAAGGAAAGTTGGAACTTTTGGAAGCTTTTTTCAAAATTGCTGAAAAAAAAAACACATTTCGGAATCAGAATTGGATCCTGGTTTCAAAAAAGTGGTCGATATTAGCATTCTTTTTCAAAAAATTGGAAAAAAATGTTGTACTTTCTATAAAAATGTCGGGTTGTGCGTTTTGTGGACCACCCAGTACACTGAATCAACAATTCCACATTTTCGTCGTATTTTCTTAAAATACCTAAAAATTGGCTGAAAAAATATGGAAAGAAAATATTTGCAGGTAATTATCAAGATGAAATAGTATTATGCACCTACATAGTAGGGAAATACAGTTCGGCGGCATGCTAAGTCCTAGGGACATTATTCCCTAAGTAGACATTAACCAGTAGCTTAAATCAATAGCCCCAAGACTTCATTCAGCATGAAATGATTTTTTTTTGTTTTAACATTTTACGATTTTGACTTTTCTTTTAAAAAAGGCAAAACTAAAATGTTTTAAGTCAGACAGTATTGATACTAACTTCACCGATCCGACACCAATTCAGTTTTACAAATTTTGCCGATACCGCTACTGATAGGCTACCCAAAATTTAATCGCCAATTTTTGATCAATGGCATAGTTTTCTTCAAAAGACCAATAATTATTAAAATAAAAAATTTTTAAATCGTAACTAACAGACTGTTAGTATAACTAGGAAGATACTCAGTGAGGTCCTGAGTGAAACGTCGTAAACCACATGTCGTAATCTCAAACGGTTCCCGAGTTATTGACATTTCAGCTAATCTTGCTGATACCTACCAATCTAATACCGATACCGAAAATATTGGCAACCGATACGATCCAGTATGGTATCAGTGCAGCCTCAGCTTTAAGGATGAATGTAAATATCGATCTACATCAACTTGCATACATATCTTGATATGTATGCAACAGAAATCACGAACCCTGCTCAATTTTTAACTCCATTTTACAATGACTATCAACTTTTGAGCTCCCATTCCTATAATATAAACGCATCAACTATACCTACCTATCTACAACACAATGCATGGCAACTTCGCCATCAGCCACGCACGTAAGGAATTTTTTTTCTTATCAACGGGAAGCACTTGGTAGATCTGCTTTAAATCAAGGTATTTATAACAGAAAAATGTTGTAAAATAAAACATGCTGAACACACAACTTTCACTATATAAGTACACTGGTATTTTGCCACATGATTTTTACACTGAGAGGTGATGCTAGCAAAAACAGCCAGCAATAAAAGTACTTGTATCGTCTTCTTCGAAACAATTAGGGTTTGCAGGCTGGGAAAGTATACATTTGGGAAAGGGGGGGGGGGGGTTTGACCAACAGCGTAGTATTTAAGTTGATTACAACATCCACAGTAGTCACAAGTTATTTTGAACAGTGTATCGAAAACAGCACATTACGCGGGCAGTGCATACTATTAGCAACGTTTCTATACAAGTTGTAATCACAAGCCAAAGCAAAATGTACGTTTTCGAAATGCCACGGATTTGTTCCCTACAAACCAATAGTACGCAAATAAAGTTGTTCGATCAACTCTTTAGATTCTCTATCCTCAACATTAACTCAAGTAAAAAACAGCAATGCGTAATAAAATAAAACATAAATCACAGTAAATAACAAAAGAAAATTGGAAATAACTTCAAATAAGCCATCAGTGACTTTGAAAAATTATTGAAGATCCTATGCTACAGCCAATATCCTTTTATAAACTCACGAGCTCTAAGTTAAATAATTCCAAACAAATATAATGCTCACACACAATTTATTAACACCCGCTCCAATTTTGTATTGGCCGTTTCCTTTAGAGCACTCATTTTTTTTAAGCCGTTAAAATATTTGTTTTTCCTAGCTATAAAATGGGAATTTAAGGTCCTTAAAGGCCTCCTACCTTGTAAGTTATGTCGTTACTGATATCTATGTGGTGCTTCATATAAAGTGCTTTTACTAAGGAGATGATTGTTGAGATGAAAACAGAAACAGTCAGTTATACCATTTTGCATTATTTAGTTACTGAAGTTGGATATTACACATCTTTCAGTGAAGAGTATTCATTAAGCCAGCAATTTTAGTCCTTGAAGCACACTTTTAATTGTTCATAATTTTCTCCAGCGTAGTTAAACAACTTTCACTACAAAATAAAATAAAGGTGTCACTAGACGCAAAAAAAAATATATGTATATATATATATTCCTGTGACAAACAAAGTCACTGGTAGTGAAGACGCATTGTAGACTGTCAAATTTCATAGGTAAACATTTTTGGTTTCCACTTAGAGAATGCAACACGTAGAGATTCACAACACTTCACCACAGAATAAACACAAAGTCACAAAAAATAAACAGAATGTACACTACACGTTAAAAGATCAACAGTGCGGATCTCTTAGATGGAAATGCAGTTATACTGTGGCTGGTCAGCGGCATGCTGAGCAGCAGTTGCTTCAGCTACTGACGGCGATCGCTGATGGCCACCACTTCGGGCAGCTTGCTTGGAAGCACCATCCAAACGCTGATAGTCACTACCTGTGTTTAAACTGATTTTATCTTCAGCTAGTTCAATGCTCCAGAACGGCAACTGATTCCGGGCCTGCATCCGCCGCCGGTAACATGTAATGACACCAGCCACGCAAGCAATGAAAGACAATGACACTACTACGGCCACCACTGCAACAGTTCCATCTCCTTGAGATATAGTTCGCTGCTGAATTCGTGGAGGACCTGAAAAAACAGAAAACTAGAATAACCACTAATATACTTACATAATACACAACAGTGCTTGTTACTGAATATAAAATTCTCGATCATGCACAAAAATTACAAAGGTATAAAACTGCAATTAATCCTTTCATGCATGAATTATGTCTGACGACTTTTTTTTTAAATTCCCATATGATAGCAAGTCTCGGAGATTTAAACCAGCATTCACTTGGTTTGGAGAAAAGAACGCTGACCACCGGGCTGTTGCTAGGGGTGTGAGAGTTTCAAAAATTTCGAGTTGAGTTTCCTATCTGCTCAAACCACCTCGATTTATCCCAACCAAACTCGAATCCGGTAAAAATGTGGTACTTCCCCCATTTTTTATCGATTTTGACATTCAAATACACCAGATTCATCGTCTCAACGAGAGCGTTCTGGTGCTGCAAATTAAAAGCCACTAGCTCAAACCATTTTTAAGTTATGTCCTGAAA
>JAHWFP010235750.1:0-14126 GCA_023313725.1 Lithobius niger
CCGCGCGACCTGGCTGCTCAGTGTGTGGGCGCACAAAACAAGCAAACAACCCAAAAAAAACCCCAAAAAACCGTGCATCAGGCAATAAATACGTAGGAATAAATGTACTTTTAGAATGGAATTCTAGACAACTTGCTAAATATTCCTCAAAAACGCCAAAACAGTGCAGAAAACGGAGGAAAATTAGAAAATTTCTCCAAATTTTTCCCAACAATAAAATTTCCCGAATCAAAAAATCACATATAAGGAGAATAATACCCCTGAATAGGAAGTGTCATTTTCCGAAATGTTTGTGTTTGCGAAAAGTAACAAGCGAATCTAAACGAAACAGACATTTACTAACACCACGTACAGATAAAAAAAAGATTTTGGCGTTCAGTGGTTTGAACAGCTATACGTATCATAGCAGTGCTGTAGTCGTGCAGGAGAGCACAGGAACGGAGCTCCCACACTTTTTTTCCTGGGGGAGCTCCGCTCCTTCACCTTTTTTTTTTCTGGTGGGCCGGCCTCTGCCCATTTTTTTTCAACAGAGGCACGTTCGTATTTTTTTTAGCGCCGCAACATCTGTATTGTTGTTGGAGACACTGACCGAGGGTACACGGAGGTTTCTTAAGTCGCTTTGTCTTACGTCGATGTAACTTACGTCGATGTAGTGCTTAGAGCGCTTTAACAACCGCCTTATCTTCCTGCCTTGCTGACTGTAATCAATCAGAAATATTTGCGGATGCTCCAGTTAGCCACCGCTGTTCACAAATCCAACTATGCTGGTTGACTCGGTTCCACTCTTCCACACCTCGCCCTCGCCGCCGCTACTTTTTTGCTGCGAAAATGTAGTAATGGTAATAATGCTGCATGGCTTCATCTGAGACCTGGAAAATAATTGTAGAAATTACCGTTTATTTTCCACAGAGAAAGGAGCATTCACAAATTACGTAACGCCTGGATGGGGTAGGGAAGGGTTTGAAAAAATGAGTTACAATCTTATCTGTAGTCTAGCGGCCAAGGGCAACAATCGTGCACTTCTGGAAAAAAGCATGAAACTTTCGGAACTTATTTCATAGATCAAGAACAACATTTTTGGATATGGTGCCCACTGACGGCACTTCCGGTTTAGCGTCATGACGTCATCAAAGATGGCTGCCACATGATTTAACCCAAAAAATGTGTATCTCTGTAACCAATTAACCGATTTTAATTTTTTATAGCTCGTTGGAAAGATAAAATTATAACTAACCAAAAATGTCCTACGACACAATAACTCAACTCGTACAGGTTAAGCGGTACAGCCTCAGGAACACGATATAGCGTGAAATGTTGAAAAAACACAAAATATAACTATTTGAACCTTAAGCTGTAAATTTTCTTTTCCTTGAACATGATCTGTATTTTATTTTAAACATCACGTTGACATCGAAACGTATGAATCCTAACTGGAAAACTGTTATAATACAACAATGGAATGAACAAGAATTTTAAAACTCAACTGTTTGTCGATCAGAATGTCATGCCAGGTTGTCACTGCTAGTCAAAAACCATACCTGAACCTGGCGACTATCCCGAAATGGACATGCTTAGCATGCTTAAGAATATCTGAAAGGTGGAGATCTATTCTTGCCATTAATCCTAACCGAAATTGTTAAAATTAGACAGGGACTGTCCTACCCATTTAAAGGTGAAGAGGTAATGGTGTAGCGGCGAAATCTTACGGTGATTTTCGAATTCAAAATGCTCTTACGAGCGCCGTAATAGCCCGAAATAGACATGCTTAAGATTTTCTGAAAGGTGGGGATACATTCTTTTCATTAATCCTAACCGAAGTTTCTTGGCTTAAATACAAATATGAGCATTGCAATGGTACTTTGAAATTGAAACAAGCCACTACACGAACTACAGCTGCACCTTTAAACGGGCGTAGGATGGTCCCTATCTAAGCTAAACAATTTCGATTAAGATTGGTGGAAACAATAGAAAATACGAAGCATGTCCATTTCGGGGTACTAGAGGGCTCGCAAGAGCATTTTGAACACGAAAATCACAACAACAACAAATTGAAAAAAAAAGGAGAATTCGTGGAAATTAAGGGTGATATACGTTAACACGATTTTGGGGTTCAAGGGTTGATTTTATGTAAAAATGTATATCACCTATCATGTCAAGAATTGTTTGCTGAACGTTTTTGCTTCACATTACGCTTTTGATTTGTTGAGACGTCATCAAAAATAGTAGTTACAGCCAAAAATCGTTTTTTTTTTTTGGGGGGGGGGGGTTAAATCACCCCCCCCTCCCTAGGGGGGGTCTAACTGTTCCCATAACTATTCTTTCATTTACCCTTCATGTGCATCCATACCAAATTTCATGATTTCACAGATAGTAAACAATTAACACCACAGCCAGTATACTATATTGTATGATGTGCAGTTAATAATTCATCTTGTAATAATACGGCAACGGTACCATCTGTTTAACATTGTTAGGAATTGTTGGAAAGAGAACGAAATTTGGAACAATTCGTACGATAGGGCTTAATGTTTTTTATTAGCTAATTTGGCTGTTATTTTAATTCAAATGTGATAATACCTATTAAAAATCACTTTAAATTTACATTTTTTGAGCTGTACCCCTAACCTGCCGAAGCTCTGTTAATGTGTCATAGGATCTTATTTGTGGCTTACAAAATTATCTTATCAACAAGCTATAGAAAATCGAAATTGGTCTACTGGTTACCAAGATACAGCTGTTGATATCAAACTCTATAGTGCATCTGTGGCGGCCATCTTTGATGACGTAATGAGGCCAAACCGGAAGTCATACATGTGGGCACCATATCCAAAAATGTTCCATTTGCCATAGTAAAGATATTCTGAAACTGTCATACTTTTTTCCAAAAGTGAACGATTCTCCTAAAATTTGGCTCTTAGCTGCTAGACTAGTTGGGGCAAGGGGGAGGGGGAGTATGACAAGGTGTTAAATAACAAACTAATTTTCGCTAAATTATCCTAGCTAACTTTTTCTAACTTCTGTTTACAACTTGACATTAAAGTTACTGGTCATTACGCCCTCTAGGTACTTAAGGACAGCTTGTAAAAAAAAAATGGAGACAGTTGGTGGGGTGGGGGTCGATGGAGGTATAACTTAGAAAAAACTGTTTAAGTTATGGTAGAAAATAAGCATTGCCATTTGGGAGCCTCGCCCCCCCCCCCCACCCCCTCGTTCACGCTCCCCCCATTCCTATGGCCAAGGTTCGCCAAGGCCGCCATACAGCTCCTCCACTTTTTCTTTTTACCACTACACCACTGCATATCAAAAACCAAAACTGGTAAAAAGGAATGGTTCGGCCCTTCAAATGAGTGACATCAACACACCAAAACATTCGCCAAGTTAATCGCACTGACTAATAGTTCGAAGGTTAAATGAAAACTAGAACATTGCTCCTTTCGGTAGCAATGTTCAAGTTTTCTTTTAACGTCCGCAGTATTATTCGGGGCGATTAACTTGGCGAATGTTTTGGTGTGTTGCTATCACTCCTTTGAGGGGCCGAACGATTCGGAACTTAAAAGCCACTTTTACCAGTTTTGGTTTTTGATATGATATCACTTTTTATTTTTTAAAATTGTGTATTAGACTCAACTCAACTAGCCTGCAGATGGGTACAATAAAGTGCTACGTCAACAATAGCTTGAGTGGAAATTGTTCTAATTTCATATCACTGCTTTGAGAGGCCGAACGATTCTCAACTTAGTCGCCTCTTTATCAGTTTTTGGTTTTGTTTTAATTTTGACAGCTTTGATAGCTTTTTTCAAGATAATATTGTGCTGAGGTTCCCATACCTGCAGGTTTGATGCGCTCCCAGCCATAAGGAGAGAGGGACAATTTTGCTAGATTAATTTCTATCAGAAATTTCTAGGATCTTTTACATGACACAATTGACATGAGCACAAAGCATTACAGGGCCCTTCTCTTCCCGAAAATGCTAGGGGTTCGTACTCACAACGCGAGGCTTATCACCCAACATAATTTCAACTATTACTAACTGCACTGCCGATTTACATTGCATGCGTGCTGGTGCAGTTTGAGAAATAAGTATACCACCCTCGCCCTCCCCACTCCCCACCTACCAAACTGAAACTTAACTTGCCTGAATTGAAAACTCGTGAAAATTGAAATTCTACAAATTATCGCACTTGACGAAAAATATCGTACGCTTATATCTGAAAAAGAACTAACAAAATATACATTTGAAAAAAAATTGCAACCAGATGATCAAGAATAAATTTGGAATTAAAAGTTATGGCAGCTCACTGAATATTTGCATCACAGTGCGATTAGTAATAGTTGCATTGTGATACAATTCGTTGCCCCAACTTTTAATTCCAGATTTATTCTTGACTATGTGGTTACAATTTTTTTTTAAATAAATATTTATCATTTCTTTTTCAGATGTTTTCGTCAAAGTGCGGTAATTTGTAGAATTTCAAATTTCAAGTGTCTAGTTTCGTGGGTAGGGGGCCTTATTTTAGGCCGAGTTTGGTTTCTGTTTGGGAGGGGGGGGGTGGTTATTTCTCAAAATGCAGAAGTAAATTAATGTAAACCCGCGCAATGTAAATTAGGCACTAGACGTGAAAATCAGTCATAAAATTCCCGGTGACCCACAGACAGCATTGATGAAAATTATGAGTGAGTGGTGCTTTAAAGGCTCGTCAATCTTGATGGCTAATAAAAGCTGGAGCAAACGCATTTAGCTGTATCGTGCGATTTTGACGCCATAAGGAAAACGAAACACGTGTGCCTGCACCACCCGCATTCTTCTGTGAAAAACGAATGGTCCCGTTCGGAAATGGATCTCGAATAGACGGATTAACCCTGGAGGCATTTACGAACGTGCCCGTCTTGCATCTTGGTCGCAAGGAAGTTGGACTTGTCTTTTAGTTGGCCCGGATCCGTTTTCTATTTTTTTTTTTTCGTCGTTTCGCTTTTTACTTTTTCTCAAGTTCCTCGAGGCCATGATTTGATCTGTACTTGAAACATTCAGACGCCATAACACCAATTTCGAGTCTTGGTCAAGTTTAGCCACCTTTCTTTTCCTTTTGGTTTATTTCTTCTTTTTTTTTTTCGCCATGACGCTGTTCGTAAAGCATCATAGAATTTACGGCAGAATTCCTAGTGGTTGATGATAGCCTATAGCAGAAGTTTGTTTGTGGTAATATTTCTCAATTTTCTTGAAAGGCCTTCCCCTCAAATGAAATTGGTACGAATTTTTCTCACCATTCCACAGGACACCTTTGCAAATCATAGCTTTTTGATGCGCTCCCAGCCGTAGCCATGGCGCCAGAAGGAAAGAGGGACAATTTTGCTACGTAAATCCCATCGGAAATCCGTAGGTTCTTTTACATGCCACTAATCGACATCAACACGAGACATCACAGGGCCCTTCTCGTCCCGAAAATTCCAGAGGTGGCTAAGGCCGGACTCGAACCCGGTAAGCTCTGGCACATGAGACGGTCATGTTAACCATCAGGCCATCTTGCCCAATTCTTTAGCAAAGCAGTAAACATTCACCAAAACCCAACAAGAGTAAATGGTAAGAAACACCAAGTTTCTAAAAACTGACCGCCCTGCAAAGTAGTGATGTCTATCCAATACCAACCATGACAATAAGAACCACCATGTATATAAAAAGTTTCCGCCTTGCAAAACGGTGATATCCATCCAATAACGACAGTGGTTGTAAGAAACAAGCATGAAACCAATGAGCAACTAACACAAGAATGTCACGAAACTATAACATCAAAACTAACAATTTACTTAAAAAGAAACTATTCAAACTACCGTGAAACCAGCAAAGAAACTTACATTAGCAATAAACTATTAACAATAAACTATTAGCACTATACTAAAAACACAAAACAAAAACTGTGTAGGAAATAACAAGCCACAGTAAAAGGAAAACGGCAAGAAATTATTACCAAACCAGCAAGACACTAACCAACACGAAACCAGGAAAACTAGGGCAAAACTAGCAAGAAACTTCACCCTGTTTCGCGTTAACGTCTTGCTAGTATCTACTTCCTTCTTGTTTAGCGTCTGCCTAGGATGAAACGCCGCTGCCGAAACAGAAAAGAATTTATTGAGATATACCGATCATATCAAAAACCAAAACTGGTTAAAGGAGCCGCCAACTTCCGAATGGTTCGGCCGTTCAAAGGAGTGATATCAACACACCAAAACATTCGCCAAGTCACAGCTGCCTTGTCGATGCATCACGTGAAAATCTCACACTGTTTCTCGCTCTGCTGTGTAGCAATGAATGGGCAGACCCTACGTGAGCTGGCAACAATACAGATGTTTATTGGTTGTTATATTCTGAATGTTTCCTTTCTGCTTTGGTTTGGTTCATAATTATATCTCGACGAGCGAACACAGGTCTATTACTTGCACAGATGCGTAAAATCTCACATGTCTGTTCTTGTTAAAATATTTGTAAAAGCTGGAAAGAAATACCTAACATCGTCGCATCATGCCCCCCCCCCCCCCCCCACACCCCTGTTACTGATTTAAAAAAATATATTTTCTCAAAGAGTTTAACTCCCTCTGATGTAGCATAACATTTTTTGCATAAAAAATTAAAGAAAATAAGGAATTTTTGGTAGAAAATGACTAAAATTAAGGTATTTTAAACTAAAGCTAGAAGCAATCAATGCAACAATTTACAGCTTGCTGTGTTTAATTTTGCTGCCAGTTTGCTGTTATTTCAAATCGTATCAAAAACCAAAACTAGTAAAAGGGGCCGCCAAGTTCCGAATGGTTCGCCCCTTCAAAGGAATGATATGAACACACAAAAACATTCGCCAAGTTAATCGCACCGCTTAATAGTTCGAAGGTTAGACGAAAACTAGAACATTGTTACTTTCGGTAGCAATGTTCAAGTTTTCATTTAACGTCTAAAGTGTTATTAGGTGCGATTAAGTTGGCGAATGTTTTGGTGTGTTGATATCACTCCTTTGAAGGGCCGAACCATTCGGAACTTGGTGGCCCCTTTTACCAGTTTTTGTTTTTGATATGATATCACTCTTTTTTTTTAAAATTGTGTATTGACTCAACTCCACTACCGTGCAGATGTGTAATAAAATGCCACGTCAACAAGAAATTGGTTTTCAACAATTTGCTACTACCTTTTGCCTATAGGCCGAACCATTCTTAACTTAGTCAACTCTTTATAGGTTTTTGGTTTGGTTGTAATTTGTTTTATTTCGTTAGTTTTGGTGTGTTGATATCACTCCTTTGAAGGGCCGAACCACTCTCAACTTGGTGGCCTCTTTACCAGTTTCGTGCTTTGTTTAATTTGCTTTGTTTTTACAGTTAGAATTGGACGTGAATATAATTTCTTTGCAACGTTGTTTAGATTTATCGTGATACACTAGTGTGTGTCTAGGCACGCGCGTCAGTATACACGTTCTCATTGTCCGAACTTTGGCCGTCAATGAGAGACGATGCCAACAATACTAACAATGGTTATAACAATATTTTCGTACTTACGCGCCCTCCCACGCCATCCCCGTTACGCCCCCAGGCTCCAAACCATAAATAGGTACGCAGTTCGTATTGTACTGCACCCATTCGTCCAATTTCATAGCTGGAAGCCTCCCCGTTATCTCGGTATCGATGAATAATCACCATATGAAAATTAACATGGGGATGAGCGGACTAGCTAGCTAGCTAGTAGGTAGTAACAAATTTTCAACGTTATTGAGGGTCAGACTTTGCATTGAAAGCAGCTGAGCTGGCATTTCTACACGAGTTGATTTTTGTCAGGTGGGTCATTGCTCTCGATTTCAACACAATTTAAGCTTTTGTACCGCATTATTATTTTTCCCCAAGTACCTGAAATGTGCTCAACTATGCTTCAGGATATAAGACTCTGACGCCACGCGCTACAATGGTTTACAACCTCGACAATTGAATTGATTTGATATTTGCTGTGACGTTTGTTGCCTGATTGGCGCGACACACTAGCGCGCGTCTAGATACTTACACTGCCAAGCCAGAGCTAATATCGAAATTAATTAGTAAAATCTCAACAAGTCTTGACAACAATATCCAATGCAAAAGTCAGTAATATCTAGACACACGCTAGTGTGTCGCGCCAAGTTAGGCAACAAAATCACAACAATTCCATTGTCGAGGAGGTAAACCGTTGTAAAGCATTGTTTTTCTCGTTTCCTTTCCTTTCCCTTTTGTAGTTGATTTTATCGGTGTATCGGGGCGCATGGCTGTGGGCTAAGTCCCGTTGAATCAATCATTGTAGCGCGACGCCATTGCGTAAGTGTCTAATATCCTGAAGCGAAATTGGGCACATTTCAGGTACTTGGGGAAATATAATAATGCGGTACAAAAGCTTAAATTTTGGAGAGCAATGACCCACCTGACAAAAATTAACTCGTGAAGGAATGTCACCTCAGCAGCTTTCAATGCCAAACCTAACCCTCAATAACGTTGCAAATGTGTTACTAGCTAGCTACTTCTAGTCCGCTCATCCCCATGTTAATTTCCATAGGGTGATTATTCATCGATACCGAGACAACGGGAAGACTCCCAGCTATGAAATTGAACGAATGCCTGCAGTACGATACGAACTGCAAACTTTTTCTGATTTACAGCCTGGGGGTGTAACGGAAATGGCGTGGGAGGGCTCGTAAGTATACGACAGCATTGTTATAACCATTGTTAGTATTGTCGGAACCGTGTCTGATTGGACGGCCAAAATTCGGACAATGACAACGTGTATACTGACGTGCGTATCTTATCTAGACACACGCTAGTGTGTCGTCACAAATCTGAACAACGTTGCAAAAGAAATAGTGTCTACGTCCAATTCACGAAAAACAAACAAAATTAAAATTGATACGAAATTAAAATATTGAAAAAATGGCTACTCAAGCTATAGTTGACGTGGCACATCATTACAAATCTGCAGGCTAGTCGAGCTGATTCTAATACACAATTTTACAAAAGGAGTGATATATCAAAAACCAAAACTGGTAAAAGATACTGCCAAGTTCCGAATGGTTCGGCTCTTCAAAGGAGTGATATCTACACACCAAAACATTCGCCAACTTAATCGCACCGCATAATACTTTGGACGTTAAATGAAAACTTGAACACTGCTACCGAAAGTAGCAATGTTCTAGTTTTCATTTAACTTTCGAACTATTAAGCGGTACGATTAAGTTGGCGAATGTTTTGGTGTGTTGATATCACTCCTTTGAAGGGCCGAACCATTCGGAACTTGTCGGTATCTTTTACCAGTTTTGGATTTTGATACGATTACTTAACCAGTTTAAACTTTCAAAAGGCAGAATTAGAACACTACAGGTTTAATATGCAATGTACGTGTAAGAAACTAATGTGAAACTGGCTGGTAAAAAATTAGTAACACTAGTGACATGAAACTAGCAAAACCATGACATGAAACTGTTAAGAAACTGACACAAAACAAGCGAGACATTAACGCCAAATTAGCAATACATTCTAACACGAAACTAGTAAGACACTAACACGAAACTAACAACTAACAGACAGGAAACCTGCAATACACTAGCAAGAAATTAATACGAAACTAACAATACACTGACAATAAAACCAGCAAGACAATCACACGAAACTATCAAGAAACTATAAACATGAAAGTAACAAGACTCGAGAAATGACTTCCGCCCGTTTGCCATAATCCCGTTTGCCATAATCTCGTTTGCCGTAATCCCAGAAGACCTCAAAATCTTAGCCCAGTAGCCATAATCCCGTTTGTCACACATGTCCGTTTGCCATAAATCGTGTATCAAGTCTCATTTCAAATGGAACTCTGAAAGAATGTACTTAACATTCAAAACTACGTATGGATCATTCACTCCTGGTGCTGAGTTTCTGAGCCATCTGTTGACAAAACTCGTCACTGTTTGTCATTAAAAAAAATTATGGATAATTAATGAGCACATGAGTACTTACTTCATATAGGCAAAAAAAAAAACCGTTTCCATACCAAAGTTTAATTACAGTGATCTTTTTTTTTTGGCTGGGGGAGGAGGAAGATTGGGAGTATAAGAAAGGAAAATTTTGTCTCCCCCCCCCCCCCCTAAAAAAAAATGCTAAAATTAAACTTTTACAACATAGGCAGCATACCACTTTTCCGAATCCAAAATCCAATATGGGAATCCGAAAATGTTGATTATATGTTTCGAAATGTTTCAAAATTTAGACAATTGTCCACTTTCGTTCAGTGCATAATGTTGCCCCATGTATAAGTAGAAGTTTCATGTTTGGTATCATGACTACACTATTTTTATTGTTTTTAAACCATTTTAGAAAAATTTTCAAATTAACACCGACATTTTTAAAAAAGTTAAGTTTTAATATGTCCAAATAACATAGATCCGCATTTTAATTGGAATGACAAACAGTAACTACTTTTGTCAACAGATGGCGCAGAAACTCGGCACCAGGAGAGAACAATTCATGCGCAGTTTTGGATCGCTACGAACATTCTTTCTTGAAATTGGGTTTTAGGACGATGCCGTCAAATCCATCGGTATAGCAAACGGGATTACGGCAAACGGGAAATTATGGCAAACGGGAAATCCAGCAGAAGAGGGGAAGAGTATAATTTTGAGCAAACGGAAAAATGCAGAAGAGCTGGGACGATTGCCATAAAATCGGTGGTCAAACAAGATTATGGCAAACGGGATTATGGCAAACGCACCGGAGCCCGAGAAATAAATCATTTAAATTACTGTGAAACTTGTAATAAACTCACAAGAAATTAACATTAAAGTAGAAAAAAAACCAGAGGTAGACTGGCCCAGGTACTAGGGTTCCAAATTGGTTGGTAGGGAAACCCAAGATTGGGGAGTACGGAATGCTCCCCCCCCCCCCGCGTCCCCCCCTACCCCCCCGGACCCTCCCACAGCACCCCCGCCTGCGCTCCGTGAATGACACGTTTGCTGTGTGCATTAGCCAAGCGTGGCAGATGTTTCTGCATTTGTTTATTTAACTACCGCTCCACACAACCAACTTGGTTCGTGGGTGGTGAATTGTTTTGCTAATCACAATAAAATAAAATAAAATAACTATATACTAAATGCAATTCAGCGATCCATTATTAATTTAGTAGCTTGGTTATTGGCCCAGCGAACGAAGCAAACGAGGTCGAATATTCGACTGAAGTTGCATTTTTATGTCTGTCGGTTTATGTGTTATTCTGTTTGCTTGTGTGTTTCTCTGTTTGGGACATAATAACATTCGTAATTTTGTTCCGATTTGGTTGGAATTTCATGACACGGGAGCTTCGATGTATAACTTTCAAGAACTCGAAGCAGGGTCGCACGCAGACTTTCAAAAAAGGTAGAAGGGGGTTACACTTGCAGAAAGAAGCAACTGAACACATTTTTTGAACTTAGTACTTTCTTTGATGAGGAAGAAAGTGCATGAAAAAAGGCGGGGGGGGGGGGGGGGGGGGGGGCGCCGAGGTCACGTCTCCCAAGTGTCCCAATTTGCATAGGCCCTTTGCTCGAAGATAAAATTTCTACCCCAAAGATTTTTCGAAGGGAGCCCGATGCATAAGGCTAGTGGCCCCGATCATTACGTGAACAATAGAAAGCCATTTGCCATAATGAATACACCACACCGAAATAAAATTCTTATATCCTGAATAATGCAGAAAATAATTACAAATGTTAACAAAAAAAAACCACTATTGATGTCAATTATACACACTTCTTTTATCATTTATACAGCAAAATTCCTCACAAGGGTGAGGTGGATGCATTTTTGCAGCACAAAAGTTGGACGAGTTGGAAGCCGCTCCCGTCACACACTAAAACATAGCTTTGCTTTAATATTGGCGAACAGCACTTCTCGTCCCCAACCATTTTTACACTTTATAAACTCTTGTTACTGTCTTTTTAATTACGCATTTTACAGAACATTTAATGTTTAAGGTAAGGTTTAACTAAGTCAAAACTGCAAAGGAACACAAATAAACTTTCCTGTAAGGGTTCGTAGACCGCAGTGTCCCTGTACTGTTTAGTCCATGTGAAACCTTACTGCTGTATTCAACTATTCGACACGTAAATAAAATTAAAACCGTAGCTCTAATTCGAAATTATTGTTAGCATAATGTTGGTTATAATATAGGCTACACATTTGCCTATTTTCGGGGGTAAATTTTTGCAGCATTATTAAAGTCAAGTCGTCACTTTTCCGTTCATCCTACTGATGATACACACACCACTTCAGGTTCAAGATTTGAGACTGGTATTTCATTTTTATTTTCAACGACATTTCCAGGTTTTCAAGGAGTCGCACGAGCCCTGAATTACTTGATCTGTAGGTCTGTATTGAGCACACTATGAGACTGTGGTTTTTACGTTTTTTCAGCGATGTCGTTTAGCCAATTAGAATGCACCAATCTGACCTTTCGTGTTCTGAAGTAAAAACTGTAAAAATATGTGAATACAGCAGTCACGTGGATTAAACAGTGCAGGACCGCTGTGGTATATGAAACCTTACAGGAAAGTTTATTTGTGTTCCTTTGCTGTTTTGACTTCGGATCAGTTAAACCTATACCACAAATGTGGTCGTCGTGGCTGAGTTGTGAGAGAGCTCAGCCTGGTTGCTGGAGGTTTGCGGATTTGGTCGCATCCCTGGAAAGGGGACCTTGGCAAAGGACTGCCGACCAGGGTAGCGTGAGAGGCTACCATGCTCTTTTAGCGGCTATGGGATGTATTCTGGCTAATTCTGGACAACCTATCGGCCCCTGCGATGATCGGAGGTTTTCCGGATCGAATCCCCGGGTTGGCATCTCCCTTTACCAGATATTCTTTAAAAGCCTGGTAATGTTCAAAATTGAGCTGGTTCAGCCATACAAGCATTAAGTTGCTTCGGATGACTTAAGGCTCAAAGAAATTAATAAAAAATAAATGAATATAATAAATATCAAACGAATTCGTTTTTGTTTTCTTTCTATTTCCGTGATACTCTTGGTTAGTTGTTTTTCAATTTTGAATGCAAATTTCACGTATTGCTTGAATGAACCTTAACAGAATTACATGGTAACTCAACGTGATTCCCGACAAAGATATTACTTCACTGTAAACATATTCTACAAATCTAGCGCAGCGAGGAAAGTACAAACACAATTACTGCGCTGCACCTGTTATGAATACGCAAAATAACTGTAGGTCAAGAATTTCCTTATGTTTCCATTCCAAACACGCCATATTAAATACCGCCTATAATTCATTAGGCTACCAGGAAAACACCATTTCGTATCTATAGTATGCTTTGCGAATCGACTAAAGAAGACAGGGCTACGTCAAGAAAGAAATAAACACTGGATGAAAATCGTCTAATGGGATAATTGTCTAATATCTGCCAAAATAAAAAAAATCTGGAAAATCATCGAAACGGAATATCGTATAATGGATAAACGTCTAACTGGACAATAATATAGCTGCGGTTTCTGATGTTATATGTATAGCCGCAGCGAGCGAGGCAGGGACATTAGACGATTTTCTATTATTCGAATTTCGTGTTAGTCGATTTTCCATTATACGAATTTCGTGTTAGATGATTTTCCGTTATACTGTATAAGTTCTTCCACTTATACGATATTCCAGTTAAACGATTACACCTCGCCCCGTCTTCACACAAACGGTTACAAAATTAGCAATCGAAGACGAAAATACTTAAATTTTGGGGAATTTTTGGTGGCATTGAAACTTTTTTTACGTTTAAAAAAGAGGAGCCTTTAAGAATATAATTTTTCATAGCGTGAAAAAGTTATGGTTCAGTCAAAAATATTTTGTGACCGTTCGTCTGAATCTGGCTAGGTGTGCAAAACAACCTCAGTTCCAGGGGCGTATTTAACGGTGGCAGGGGGAGGGGGGGAGGCAAGGCCCTCCCTGGGCCCTCAACGTAAAAGGGCCTTCATGGGTCTTCATGGTAAAAGGGGCCTTCATTCCCCAAGCATCAGTAGTAAAATAGAACTAATAACAAAGAACGTTGTCGGGTTTCAGCTAGCTAAAAAAAAAAGTCCTCAGAATCTCGGGAAGGCAGGGGTCTTATAAGGCTTTGGG
>JAHWFP010235750.1:14226-27291 GCA_023313725.1 Lithobius niger
GAATTTGTGTTTTTCAACCGTTCAAATGTTTTTGACCGTTTTTAGGTTTGTTTATAATTTTTTTTATAAACTGAAGCATTAGAAAAAAGTGTACTTATTCGTGCCACTTCCTTAAACACAAAAACACTGGAAGCTCAAGTAAAACAACAAGAACAACAAATCAAGGAATACGAAAACGAAAACGCCACTTTCAACAGCATTAATGAACAAAGCATCAAGGAATGAAAACGAAGTAAAAAGGTAAAGGTTTTTTTTTATTGTTTAGCATGGAAACCAAATCAGTTTTGGCAAAATCTTACAAAAGGAAGAGGAGCAGAGGGAGGGGGAGGAGCAGAGGGAGGGGGAGGAGCAGCATTTTAATTCGACTACCCCCATCTCAATCAACTACGTGTAGCAAAGGGGAGAAAAAAGAAAGGGAAGGAAACGAACGAATAGGAAGGGAAGGAAGAGGATTGGAAAAATAGGGGGGAATTACAGGAAGAAAAATTACCCGTCACGATGAACAGGCAAAAATTACCCTTCCAACCAAACACCGTGGTTATCTTAGTGGCAAGTCTTAAATGACGTCATGAACGAAGGACTGGCCTTTTTTTTCACACGGTACGGATCGCTCAAGCGAAAGTAATAGGCTGGCAGTATGGGTGGAGGAAGGGGGGAGGGGCGGAAGTGAACGGGGAATGCCCGTATGTTGGGCAGTGCATCCTTTAGCCATCTCGTGGCATTCTAATGCTATTATAAGTAAAGAGATTGGGAGGTGGCTATGCGACTGTTACCATGAAACATGATGACGCATTAACTGAGCCTAAAAGGTAAGTTTTTTTGGGTTATCTGGGATGGAGATCGACTCATTTTTGCAAAATCGTGCAAAATCTTGCAAAACGAGGAGCGGCACGAGGAGCGGGAGAATGGCTTTGGGGAATGAGAGGAAAAGTGGAATACTACACGAAGAAAAATTGCCTGTCGCAGTCAACGTTCAGGCCACACCGACTGAAAAATGGGAAACAACCATGGGGGAAACAAAACCCCGGGCCAAGCTGGTTACGACTGCTAGTAAATAAATAAATAATAAATAATTTGACACTGGTAGTGGAAGGTGACGGAAGGGTTGTGAGCCGCTAATACTGCTAAAAATCTCTTATGGGGCAAGATAACCTAATGGTTAGCATAACCATTTCATGTGCAAAAGGTCCTGGGTTCGAACCTGACCTCACCCACCCCTGGCAGTTTCGGGAAGAGAAGGGCCCTGGGATGCCTCGTGTCGTGCTCTTGTCGATTGTGGCATGTAAAAGATCCTAGGAATTTCCGATTGGATTTACCTAGCAAAATTGTCCCTCTCTCCTTCTGGCACCATGGCTTCGGTTGGGAGCGCGGCAAACTTACAGGTAAAAATATCCTCGAGTCATTTGGGGTTGTTTGGGTCATTTGGGGATGTTTGCTTAAACTTGGGGTTCAGGCTTAAAATAATGTTGAGAATATTCTGGAGGAACAAGGGCCCTTTAATTTTAACGATATTTTGCTGTTTAGCAAATGGTTTTTATTTTATTAACTCGTATCGTATCCTGTATGTCGTACCCTGGAAATGACTTTGACGTTAGTTGTTACTAACATATTCAAATAAATCGCGTGATTTGTTTTATCATACACGGCGATAACCGCATAACTAAAGCTATTAATTTCTCCGTTCCTATTCAATATATTTCGATCAAACTTGGCCAGATAGTAGATAGGTACAGAAGGTTTTATACCAACTTTTATGCATTTCCGTGCAAGAGTAAACGTACGGAGCCACACGTAAATTTGAAAACTGTTCACTTGTTGTTGTGGTGGTGGTGGTTGTTCTTGTTCTTGTGTGACACGGTTTCAGAAAAAAACGACTGCACCTACCTAAAATCTAAACCATAATCTAGGCCAGAAATTTCACTGGTCTTCATCATTCGAGAGACCACTTTTTCGATTGGTCGAGCCGTTCCGGAGTTACGGGACCCTGAACGATCATTTTGATTGTTTTACATTGTTTTAACCATTGTAATTAGGGAACAATGCCACTCAGCAAAATCCAGATGCAGATGGAGGCTTTCAGAGATGAGTTGAATTGTTTCAAAGTGGCCAGCAACAATCGACTGCATGCATAAAGCTTTGTTCTGCGACGCCATAAGCTGTACAAAATGTACACGGATTACAAACAAAAACGTCAAGTGTGCCGTAAAAAAGGGGGTTATATGATTGAATTTCACTTGTTAAAATGAACACGGATAAAAATTGATGATTTTTAATTGAAATAATCAAATGTACAATTGGGAAAATTGCATCTGTTTAGGTGTTGTTGTTCTTAACCAATCATATATTTAAAACGTAAAGCACAACAGCACTTAAACAGATGCAATTTTCTCAATTGTACATTTGATTATTTCAATTAAAAATCATCAATTTTTTATCCGTGTTCATTTTAACAAGTGAAAATTCAATCATATAACCCCCTTTTTTACGGCACACTTGACGTTTTTGTTTGTAATGTTGAATTGTTTAGTTCATGGTTTTCAACTGGTACGTTGCGTATTTAAAGTGGGTTTAATGCATGCCAGGACCGCTTTGCAGGGATCCCAGTCGTTTTATGTAACTGGTAGAATCCGATTTCAGTTGGAGGTCTTATCTGAGGTAATTTGATTGTTTTAATCATGTTTTAATAAAGAAGATCATTGAGTGTATCTTTATGCAAAAGTATGAAAATTGGATGATGATGTATGATGACTTGTTTCCGTGCTCTGTAGCTTTCTGTTCAGTGTAAAAAACGCAACCAAAGGTATTCGTTCAGGGTGTCAACCAGTCAGAGGAAAAAGTCAGGAAATTAGAAAGTAAGCCAGGAAAAAGTCAGGAATTTGGGTTTTAGGTCAGGAATTACACAGCTGGTAAGTGAGGACGATACTATTTTCTCTTGAATACGCTAATCTTGGGTAAAATAAAAATACTTCGAACTACACTTGGGTAATACACAATATGTGTTAATTTTGATTCGGCTTTGTTTTGTTAGTTAGGCCTAGTATAAGTTAGGCCTACAGCTGAGCAACCACGTGCTGTTTATCACACACTTTTTACTATAATTTATGCGGTTACAAGTGCTCTTCACACGACAAATCAGTAAATACCAAGACCGATTCATAGCTGAATCTGTTAGCAAAGACGTTTTATTTTTAATATTTTTTTTTTTTATGTCTTAGGCCTACCATTTTTGCACTCTCACTGCGTGCCGCGGAAAACAATTTTGCGTATTTCGCGATGGATTTGAGTAGAAATCTGGATTGACATCTGTTTCCTTTTGTGGTTCCGGTGGAAAATGTTAGTGTGGGAATGCTGTGCAGAGGCAACATGTTTTTTTTTTTAAATGGCTTCATCCTGAACCCTTAGCTTACCTGGGAGCAGCCAATCTCACAAGGTTTTCTCTAAAGAGTCAGTGAGTCAGAAAAGAAGTACAAATATGTCAAGAAAACATCTCTAAACTATAGCCATTACAAATTAAAACTGTGCACGGCATGCCTATAAAAAAACGCCTACTATGATTACCGCAAAATGTATGCATCTGCTGTAGGTAATTGGCATAGTAAACATACATCTGCTGCTGTTATAGAGGGAACACTTTATAATCATAGCCGTGTATATATATGCTTGAAGTCCTCTCTCCAGCAAAACTAAAGCTATTAATTTCTCCGTTTCTATTCAATATATTTCGACCAAACTTGGCCAGATAGTAGATAGCAACTTTTCCTAACTTTACACCAATTTTTAAGCTATTCCATGCAAGAGTAAAAGTAGGGAGCCACACGTAAATTTGAAAACTACTGTCGTCGTCGTCGTCGTCGTCGTCGCCGCCGCCGCCGCGTCGTCGTCGTCGTCGTCGTCTGACACGGTTTCAGAAAAAACTACTGCACTTACCTAACATCTGAAACATGATCTGAGCCAGAAATTTCCCTAGGTTTCAATCTTACAGGGACCACTTTTTTGATTGGTCGATCCATTCCGGAGTTACGGGAACCTAAACGATCGTTTTGATTGTTTTACATTGTTTTAACCATTGTGTTTAGGGAACAATGCCACTCAGCAAACTCCAGATTCATTCTTCGTGCGCGTGTTATGTCTTTGCTAAAAAGATGATTGTTGTGCAGAGGCAACACGTTTTTTTGGAGCTTGATTTACCTAATCAAGGTCCTATATGCTAGCAAAGCGAGGTCGGCGTGGTATGACTCCGCATCACCCAAGACATGGCCACCTACAGTAAAGGCCGTATAATCTTTAACTTCCACAATGATCCGCTAGAAGGCGAAACAAATACATACGCGACAAGTTTGCCAAGTGGCGTCATCGGTTGGCAGAATTTGGCACCTACGTCGGTTAATTTGAAATTTCCCCGATTGGTGTGGAGATGGCAGCACCTAGCAAACTTGAGCTTGTTTCTATGTCAGTTGTTGATTTTACTTGCCTTTTTTTGTCTGATACGATACGGCCTTTAATGTAGGTGGCTTTTTCAAGACCGCTTTTCCTAAATAAATTGGACTGTACATGCGCCGAATCTGACGTCAGTTGTGTTCTTTGTTGCGTCATGTATTTGTTATCTCTAATATCAACATGGCTGTCGTTGTCGATCTGACTCTGGACCACGAATGGACGCAACTCTGGACGACCTGGACTAACAAACTAGTGAATACTTATTATAAACGAAAGTAGGACTACTCTGAACATAAAAATTGTATTCAAGTGGAACAAACAGTCCAGGCGAAGCTTCACTGGCTCCCGAAGGGCGTCAATCCCTATGAAGTCAGCATTGCTTTTGGTAAAATAGCTACACTTGAAAGTCATTCATTTGAAAATTTTTTGGTTAAGGGGCGAGCAGTATGTGAGACAGGAGTGCGTCAGATTACGTTGAGGTTGAAGGATTCCTACACGATTGAAGATGTACCGGACATGGTGAATGTATGTGGCATCCCGTCGCTTGTAACTGTGACTGATCGAGCAACAATCGGGCACCAATCGAGCAACAAAATGTCTACGTTGTGGCATGAGGAGGCACTTCAGAAGCGCGCGTGCGAGCCGCGCGTGCAACACGCGCAGAGTGTGGAGAGACCCGAGGCAGCTGTGTGAACACTTAGCGGCTGAAGTGCGTAACGAAGAGAGGCGACGACAAAGTGAGGCTGCGATGGGTGAGCATGCACGGCGATCTATGTTTCAACAGCAGGAGTCCCTGGCGCGACGTGCCATGAGGGAGGGCAGCCCTATTCGTGTGTTGACTCAGCACCACTCAAGTACCCTAGCAGTTGTCAAAGCATCCAAGTCTGATGCCAACGTGAGAGTTGAAGAGGAAATTCAGCAGAAACAGCAGATGCAATGTGCTTCGCAGAGAGAAACAGATGATGAAGGGCAGTGTGCAAAACGTCAATGTGGAGGAAAGAAGAAATTGAAGAAGGTGGCAATTCCCAGCAAAGATGAGTCGCGTCCAACAAGTGCGGTGCAAGATGATTGCAGGGCGAAGATGATTGCACATTAGTGAGTCAGGAGAGTGAACGAAGTCAAGACAGTGCAAACAGTGTAGTGCTCAGTGTAGTGTATCAGCACCAGTGCTAGCAGAAAGTGGTGTGGCCAGTGTTCAACATGGAAATGATATGGTGGTGGTTGGTTCCTTTCACAACCACAAGTGATCCTAACCTAACGCTATCACCAGCAACGTTTCCTGATGAGAGCTCGCAACTAGGGGTGGTAGGAGGAGACCAGAGGTAGTGGTAAGGCTGTGGCCTGGTTGTTTGCGGGTCTAGTGTGGTAAGTGATCTATGTAACATTTGCGCCAGTTACAATATCAACTTGGAATGCAAGAGGTCTGCAAGGGAGAATTGTAGAGTCAGAACAGCTTTTGCATCATGTTGATGTTCTTGGCGTGCAGGAAGCCAGAAACATGCAAGCTTTTAATGCTGCGGCATTCCATGCAGACTTCGTGCATTCTGGGCACAAAGTGGGCATTTTTATAAAGTCGTCCGTTCCGTATTTCCGTGTGTTCATGCACCAAAGTATTCCGGGAATGAACGCGTGCGCTGTCAAAATTTGGCTCTTGGCGCAGTGGGTTACGGTAGTAATTATTCATGCGACTGGCAATACTACGATTGGTGAGTGGAATTCCTGGTTTCGCCAGTTAGCAACTCCCACCATCATAGGGGAAGATTTTAATGGCCATCATTTTGACTGGGGGCGGTGCACATTTCTGCACGAGGTCGCAGATTAGCAGCAGCGTTAGAAAAGAATGAGTTGAGTATATTGCATGCTGGGTCACCAACTTTCACTAGATGGCAGGCTGGTGCCATTCAGGAGTCGGTACTTGATTTTTTCGTGTGCACACCGTCCTTAGCAGCCTCCTTCAGGGCAGAAGTGTCTGATGACCAACGTAACAGTGACCACTTCCCGGTTCTGTTGCGGCCCTTGCATAGCGACACGCTGGAAGCAGGCGAAGCAGGCGTCGTCCAACGGTGAACAGTGGCAACTTTTCAGGTTGGATGATGCAAAATTTGCGCCAACGTGGTGTTACTTCTTTTAGGAATGCAGTTTCGTCGGCACAACATCCAGCATGGTGAACTCGTACCTGTCGAATTGCGGTTTGTGACCGGCACAAGGCACACCGGAAGTGGAAGCGGCATCCATGTGAAGAGCGCTGGTTAACTTACCGAGCCATAGCTAAGGAGTCAGAGTTTATAATACAGAGAGAGAAAATGACATACAGTGATCGACTTTGCAAGAGTGTTAGTGCGGAGAAAACTGTCGTGCATGTGTGGCGTGAGCTACAGCACCGTGGGGCCAAGTTGAATAACACTTGGCTGTATGATACACGCACTGTTGCCACCTCTCGCACAGTACTGAGAGGGGAAGAAATGGCAGATGCGTTTAATGATAGGTTTTCAAGTGTGTATGCTGTACCATGGTTGGTGGGCCTCCGACAGTGTGTTCACCTTCTGTGCATTCGTGGATTAGTGATACGCAGTGGAAGTGCCAAGAATTTGAGGCAGCACTCGCTAGGTGCAGGAGCAGTAGTGCGCCTGGTGTTAATGGTGTGTCATATCTTCAACTTAAGGAGTTGTCGTGTGCAGCAAAAGAGGGTCTGTTAGCGCTATTTCAAGGTATTCTTGATGGAGAGGATGTTCCTCAGACTTGGATGTTTACTATTCTAGTGCCTGTGCAGAAAGTGGATAGCAATAAGTCGAGCATAGTGAACTACAGACCAATTGCTGTGTTGTCATGTCTGCGTAAGGTGTTTGAACGAATGCTTGTGCGCAGACTGGAGTGGCATGTAGAGTATTACGGTTGTCTCGCACCAGTGCAGTTCGGTTACAGGCCTAACAGGAACACGTAGGACGCTATTCTGTATCTTTTGACCAGTATACGAGAAGCGTGGATGAGAGGTGACGCTGTTGTAGGGGTCTTTTTAGATATTAAGGCTACGTACGATACTGTTTCGATTGCATGGATAGAAGTGATCATGGAGAAGATGGGTGTAAGTAAGCGACTCAGGAGCAGATTTTAGCACTCTTGGGTAAGAGAAGATTTGTCATGCGAGTTAATGGCTGTTGGTCGGAAGAGGCACAAACTGAGCGAGGCCTTCCGCAAGGAAGCTGCCTAGCCCGACCCTGTTCACTCTGGCGGTCAACGATGTTCTTATAGAACTGAGCCTTTCGTCCAACATTGTCTGTTATGAGGACGATGTTGCTGTGTGGCTTGTTGGCAAGGATCTGGCCCTCCTAGCTGAGCATGCACAGCGGGCGCTCGATCTGGTCACGTTGCGTTTGGCGGAGAGAGGTCTTCTTCTAGCGCCTGCTAAAACTGAGTTAGTAGTTTTCACGAAGCTGCGGGGCATACGTGAGGCAATGCCAACGATTGTTGTAGGAGGCGTCCACATACGGCCTAAACAGCAAGTCAAGTATCTAGGAGTGCTCTTAGATGCAGAACTCACGTGGAACGCTCACGTCACTAACCTGCGTTTGAAAGTACAGTCACGATTGTCTGTCCTCAAAGCATTAGTGAGGTGGACAACAGCAACTCGTGGTGCGCTTTTAGCTACTTACAGGACCTTCATCAGAGCAAGCCTAGACTACCACCTTCCGTTCCTGGCAATGTCTAAACGGCACTTGCGGTCACTATAGTCCTCTGTGAATGAGTGTCTTCGAGTTGTTACAGGGTGTTTGCTGTCTACGCCGGCGCAAGCCCTTTGGGTAGAGAGCAATGAGCCGCCCATGGAGAGCAGGGCGCAGGAGCTTCTGATGATTATGTGTTTGCGTAACGTAAGTAGGGGTGAGGGACACCCTGTTGGTCAGATTCTGTGCGATTATCGTAAGCTCAATGAGAAAGCACGGAGCCTTCTTGGAGTTGCAGGGATGGGCATGACTGTTATGCTACGCGTCTCTCATCACTGTTACGAAGTGGGCATAGCTTCTCCTTTCTGTCCGTGGGTATGGTGCGTGGATGTACTGCAGGTTTTCCAACATTGGTTTGTTGAGTGCTAAGTGTACTGCGATGCTTCTTACCATCCTGATGAGCAAAGAGGTGGGATTGGCGTGTATGTACCTTCTCTGAAGGTAGTTCTTCAAAGTAGCATGGATGCCGCGATGTCTCGCACAATGTGTGAGATGGTGGCCATCTCTGTAGCGTTAGATGTGGCACTGGATTTGGAGCTACCATCCTTCGCGATCGTTACAGACTCGTTAACTAGCGTAAAGCGGCTTCGCAGTGCTCTTAGCAGTTTAACTGTAACAGATACAGTGATCTTCACGATCTGGGTTGCTCTGAGGCGTGGTACCGTTGCTCTACGGTGGGTCCGTCGGCACAGTGGAACAATAGGGAATGAGGTTGCTGATGGTCTTGCTCGTGAAGCAGTTTTTCAAGGAGCGCTTCCAGTCGTGCAAGTTGTTACGGTAACTGCCAGATAGCCATTGATTCGTCGATGGCTTCTGCAGCACTGGCAGGATGATTGGATGAGAGCTGAGACTGGCAGAGCTCTTTTTCATGTTCAGCCTACTTGTGGCATACAGACAGTGCTGATCAGGCTGAGTTATACGGATGAAAGATAATATCACGGTTACGGACGGGCCACTCCCTTTTGCGTGGAGATCAATTTCAGTTTGGGTGGGTTGACACTCCCTTATGCCACGCGTGTCACATGGAGGTAACACCAGAGCATTTCATTGTGGTTTGCCTATTGTATGCCCATCTTCGTGCCTCGCTGGCAAGATTCATGTGAGCGATACCGACACTGGATTTGCTGCTGACTGCTGCAACTGGAGCGGAGGGGTTGCAGCGATTGCGGTGCCTGGCTAGGTTCTGTAAAGCGACCCGGGGGGGGGGTCACAGTATAGCATTTGCATAAAGGGTCCCGTCTCCTAGTGTCGCAGTGCAGTGTGGAGACGGGACCCTTTAGGCAATCGACTGCATGCATCAACCTTTGTAGCAAGACGCCATAGTCGTAAAAAAGGTACACGGATTACAAACAAAAACGTCAAGTGTGCCATAAAAAAGGGGTTATATGATTGAATTTTCACTTGTTAAAATGTACACTGATAAAAATTGATGCTTTTTAATTGAAATAATCAAATGTACAAGAGAAAATTGCATCTGTTTAAGTGCTGTTGTGCTTTACGAATCATATATTTAAAACGTAAAGCACGCAATTTTCTCAATTGTACATTTGATTATTTCAATTAAAAATCATCAATTTTTATTCGTGTACATTTTAACAAGTGAAAATTCAATCATATTCAATCATAATCATATATATGATTGAGTCCTCTCTCCAGCAAAACTAAAACTATTAATTTCTCCGTTTCTATTTACTATATTTCGACCAAACTTAGCCAGATAGTAGATAGCAACTTTTTCCAACTTTACACCAACTTTTATGCAATTCCGTGCAAGAGCAAACGTAGGGAGCCACACGTAAATTTGAAAACTGTTCACTTCTTGTTGTGGTTGTTCTTGTGTGACACGGTTTCAGAAAAAACTACTGCACCTAGCAAAAATCTGAAACATGATCTTAGACAGAAATTTCCATGGGTTTCATCCTCAGATTGACCACTTTTTCGATTGGTCCATTCATTCCGGATTTACGTGTCCCTGAACGATAATTTTGATTGTTTTATATTGTTAATAAGATTTTTCCCATGTTAAATCCCATAGACTTTTTGCTCATGGCTAGCGCAAAATTGAGAAGGCCTACGTAGCTGAATTTTGGCACACAGATGCATGGTAATCTGAGCATGGTCCTATTTTTGGTTTGAGAGTTGTAAGGGTCAGGACAAATGTGTGGAAGGGTTTTGAAATTCGCCACCAGCGAATTTAAATTTCGTTTCTTTTCCAAGTTGCAACCAAAGATTTCAAGCAACAATGTCTTGAACAATCAACACTGGTATTTAAATTACTGGTCGGAAAAGCCTGGACGAACTAAAAACTGAACTGTATAACGAAGGACAAAATAAGGAAACATTAACGTTGCCGTGGATTGCGTAAGAATAAAATGATGCACGTTAGATGATGGTTACGCAATAATACGAGCATCCACGAGCTAACGAGGTTTTTGTTAATAACTCAAAAATAAAATGCTTCGCGTTCTGCTGTTTTAGTAACAGCGACCTTCGGGGGTTTCTGCATGACTAAATGTCAACAAAATCTTGAAAAGTTAAGAAGGTGCAGGGATAAACAAAACAACTGAATGGGATACGCTGATTGAGTGAGCGAAGCGAACGAAATCAGCGATTGTTAGCCAGTGTGTGCAAAAATGGGATTGAAGCAACTGAAGCATGTGAAGAGTGGTCATACAATAAACTAAGCCGTGGCAATTTGGCTAATCTAACGACTAATTGGCAATGGTAAATTTGAAAATTATAAATGTGAAAATTTATAGAAACAAAATTCCAAAAAAAAAAAGTACAAATGAAGATAAGACAGTGCAACATTGTGTACGTTCACAGTCCTATGAAAGTTGTGATATCCACCCATACAGCGAGTAGCAATCATCAATTTTTCATTTAACCTTCGAACTATTAGTCGGTGCGATTAACTTGGCTAATAGGATTGACCTTGGCGGCCTTTCCTTGGTTGAATAATATCACTACCTTGAGAGGCCGATCGTTTTTGGAAACTAGTCGAGTTTTTCTACCAGTTTTGGTTTTGGGTGGATATAACTTACAGTAGTCTAAAAGTTTAAAATGTGGGTGTCGCTATCAGCCATCTGCCGTTAAAACACATAAAAAAATAACCTACAGTAGTTTTAAAGTTTGAAATGGAGACAATGGTGCTACAAGGGAGGGATTGATGGGATTTGGTTGGAGTCACGAATGCCTTACCACCAAGGTTAGACCTACCACGGACACAATGGCTGGCATCGCCAAACGTGAGGGACAAGTGAGGGGAAACGCCAGCAACCATACAATACAACAACAAAATTAAAGCATCGTAAAGCTTGGCCAAAGCCAATTGTCAATCAAAGTTTAAAAAAAAACTAATAATGACAATTTACCATAGCAAAGTTGTCAGCACAACAGGGTTGGGAGCCACTTATACCATACCAATTACAAGTAGCGCGAAGTTACATTGGTCTTTTAAGAAAACAATCAAGATTTTCAGTGAGCAGTTCGCGCCTGAAGTCCACTTCAGAGTCTTTACAAACCGTGCTTGCACGCAGTGCATTCCAGACTGGGACCGTACGAATTGAGAAAAAAAAATTTCTGCAGTCGAGTCGTGCACAACCTACCGCCAACTTCCAGGGATAACCACGTGTCAAATGTAAACAAGGGGCAAAATCAAAGAAAGGAAGATCAACCAACTGTGGTCAGATTTCGCAAGATCTTATATGTAATAATTAAATCGAAGCAAAAGCATCTAAGTTCTAGGAGCTCAAGACCCGCACGAGTCAGGCGTTCAATATGGTTTACCTGGCGTAGACCCGGAAGCATCTTAGTAAACCTTCTCTGCACCGACTCAATCAAGTCGATGTCTCTGGAGAGGTATGGCAACCACACCGGCATAGCATATTCCAGGAGGGGGCGGACGAAGACCTTGTATGTCCATATCTTGGTGTGGAAATTTCCTGAGGTGAAATATCTATTTATCATGGCAATCTGGCGAAAGGCCGCAGCAGAAAGCCCGCTTTCAGGACTTTTCCGAGTTCATCGTGAGGAAACATGTACTGTTCAGGACTTTCCCCCTATCAAAATTGGTGGTGATTATAAAATACATAACTGCGAAAAAGCAGATATACTTAACTAACTGTTCATTTCAAACGGACAAGTTGATAACAATAACGTTTCCCCATCGCTTGATCTTGAGGATACTCTTTACCCCTCTTTAATATCTGTTTCACTCCGTACTCTGTCAAGCGTACCCTCCACAAAATGAAACCTAGTCATGCTGTTGGTCCCGAGGTGTTTTCCGCCTATTTCCATAAAGAAATTAATAATGGAATAAGTTATCTCTTATCTTCTCATTCGCTCTAATGGAAGGTGTACTTCCACGGTCTGGAAAACTGCGGTTATCACACCTGTTTTTAAGAAGGGGGATGCTTCTGACCCTAAGAATTACCATCCAATCGCTCTCACAGTTGTACCTTGCACTAAGTACTCTCTCTTCGAGATAGACGAGTCACGTACGGCTGCCTGTAAGCTCGGTGGTGTTCCGACCTTCTGCAGCTGCGATACCAGCGCCACCTCTAAATCCGTTAGTGGGGTGTCACCTTAGACCACCTCATCCTGCATGTCCCGCGAGTGACGAGAGTCAAACGGGAAAATCATGGAAAACCATCGGAAATAGTTTCGATCTGCCATGACGCAAGGTCGCGCTGCCAGTGTCCTAACAGTATCAGACGCACGGGCTGTGTATGGCGGCTGTGGTGGTGACTAGTCCGTCTCGAAGAGAGTAGTTAGTCCAAGGTTGTACCATGCAAGGTAATGGAAACACTTAAAGGGCAATTACATCCATTTTGACATGCATGTTTGAATTTTAGATCACTTAACACAATAACTAAACGCAAGAATTGCGGTAAGAATACGTTACGTA
>JAHWFP010235750.1:32291-58334 GCA_023313725.1 Lithobius niger
AAGTATGTTACGCGTTTTTTGGGCCAATTTTGACCCCCTCCCTCTCCCACGTCACAATTTTTCACACCTACTCATACCTTCCTGAAAAGATATGTCGCACTAACCTCACCCCCCCCCCCCCACCGAAAATTTTTTTCTGGGAATGCAATTTTGTGGACCTGCACCAAACTTTAAAAAAACAGCTTATTTTATCTGCCATGAGCCAGTTAAAAATGAGAAGCCTTAAATAAAGGAGAAGGGAATGGAAACTCTCAAATTAACATTCTGTTCAACTGCTAACGTTATCTCCGGAAGGAGAGGGACAATTTTGCTAGGATATGCTAGGATATGCTAGGATCGTTCACATGCCACAATCGACAAGAGCACGAGCACATTTCCGGGGCGCTTCTATTCTCGAATGCATGGGGGGGGGGGGGGAGGGAGCGAAGACAGGATTGAGACTACGCAGCAACATTGTCGAGGAAGTTGTTCAGCGATGGAGTTATGTTTGGCAGTACGGTGACGTAAATCGCAACATATATTTTGCGATTAATTTTACGTAACTTTCCTTGAGAAATTTTTTTAAACTTTAAAACCAGTTGTAAGAATAGCCTGCATTTGGATGTAAAGTAAAAAATTTAAGTTGTCACACTGCCATCACAAAGTTTTAAAGTAAATGTAAATACACCAACACGTTCGTGTAGCCAGAAAGCGTTTTAAGGAAAAGAGAGCTAGCATCTCAGTTGGCATTCTTTCGGGCTGTAACTAATGTCCTCGGCAGTAGTACAAATCAATCGAAGCAGTTGTGTTTTCGGCAGCTAAACCGTACAAATTAGTCGCATGTGCTTGTTTTCTCTCAAGATACGGCCGATACTGTAGTACAACCTTAACTCAACACCTCTGCGAAGCGATGCGCCAAAGCTTCCCAGAACAATGCTATGACGTCAGACAGTGACGTCTCCGAATCCACGCACACTTTAGGAACGTATTGAGGCTATTACACTGATATTTCCTCCATTTCAGATCTTCTAGGAATTAATGACATGTCGTATTATGGATGGAAAAACTGGTTGAAGAGAAAACCTTCAATTCAAGCCTTTCCCAACCTAACATTCAGAATGACATTCGACAAGGCACGTGGCTTGTTTGTTTCGTTGAAAGATACGGCGTTGCGCATTCCTCCGTTTCATGCAAGCAAGTGCAGATAGGTTTAGATAGCGCTAGATGTTGCCACATTCTGCAGACTTCCCTTCACTGAAAGTGCTACTTTAATTCCTAGAATACTGACAGGTTCAACCAGAAGCAGTTTTACAGTCCCTTACTGTCCTGACACCTGAGCACGTCACTGTACAGTTTGGGTATTAAATTTTTTTTATATCAAATATAAAAGTGTGACGTCACATTCATGACAACCCCCCCCCCTCCCCCATGTCACGTTTTGTTCCACCGAACTGACCCGCCCCTCCCCCCTTCGGAGCGTGACGTACTTTGTGAATGGTCCCTTAAGCCTCAGGAAAGGAGTACAGAGGGATGCTGGGGGGCCTTTTCTTTTTTTTTTTTTAGTTATGTATTAGACGATTAGACGCAACTTAACTAGCCTGTAGACGTGTAATAAAGTGCCACGTCAACAATAGTTTTTTCCATTATTTTAATTTCATATCACTCTTTTGTGAGGCAGAATCATTCTCAACTTGGGGTCTCTTTACTAGTTTTTGGTTTTATTTTGACATTTTGTTTATTTTTTGTGAATAGGACGTAGACGCAATTTCTTTGGTAACGCTGTTAGATTTGTGACGACACACTAGCGTTTGACTAGATACGTACATCAGTATACATGTTGTCATGTCCGAACTTTGGCCGCCCAATCAGAGACGATACCAACAATGGTTACAACAATACTTTCGTACTTACCCGCCATCCCACGCCATCCTCGTTATACCCCTAGGCTCCAAACCATAAAAGGTACGCAGTTCGTATCGTACTGCAGCCATTCGTCCAGTTTCATAGCTGGAAGCCTTCCCGCTATCGGTAAATAATTACCCTATGGGAATTAACTTGGATGAGCGGACTATACAAGTATAGCAAGAACCTAGTTACACATTTTCAACGTTATTGAGGATCAGATTTTGCATTGAAAGCCACTTAGGTGACATTCCTACATGAGTTAATTTTTGTCAGGTAGGCTAGGTCATTGCTTTCCATTTTATCACAATTTAAGCTTTTGTAGGCCTACCGCAGTTTTATTTTTCCCTCAAGTACCTGAAATGTACCCAATTATGCTTCAGGAAGTTTAAATAAATACAGCTGCAAACCAATTTATGTATATAGTTTTTGATATAATACACTTACGCTATGGCGTCGTGCAAGAATGGCTTACGTCCTCGATCATTGAATTGATGCAATGTTTTTTTTCCCTAACTTGGCGCGACACACTAGCGGGTGTCTAGATCTGTCAAACAGCGTTAAATCCCGCAGGCAGTGGCTTTTAGCTTGTTGTTTTCGTCTGTACGAGGGTTGAGAAAGGCCAGAGTGGTAAGACGTTCGGCACAAATTGTCACCTTTAAACTAAATGTGGGTTGTCTTGTTTATTCCTGTTGTACGGACTACCTGGTGGAAATCAAGTCACGAAAAAACTTTCTCCTCAATCATTAGAATTTTGTCTTTCCACTTTCACTTCCTCAATTAGATTTAAGTTATAAATGAATCGGAATGACTAAGGTGGTTTGTTCAAATGGGTTCAGCCAAGAAGATGATGGATGATCAATCAGGACTTAGGTTTGATGTTTACAACTTGATTGTAACAAAAGTAGCACATCCAGCCTCTTTCGGCAGTTCCTTGTGTTAAAAGCGTTAACCAAAACCAAAATTAATGGTTTTAAGAACTAGGAAATGATTTGAGGATGCAAATGTACTTTAATTATTGAATGGCCACGCCTGCCAAAAATTGTTTTAGTGTAATTTTTTTGTTAATTTAAATTAAATTAATTTTCTTATTTAAACAATTGTGTGGTTAGATTTTAGAAAAATGATTAGTTCAGTTTTGTTTTCATTTTTAAACTTGGTATTTGTTATTAATAATTTTCTTACACTTTTTTTTCAGCTCTAAATTTTTGTGCCATTTCCGACTTCTTCCGACTGACGTCGGATTTTAGGATTTCTAAAATTACAATTTTCGCTTTTTTTTCTTTAAAACGTATAACTTAAAAAAATAAGTTCGTACAGTCCGATTCTGGTCTTTATCACCCGCACACCAAATTTCAAGTCAATGCAACAATTTTAAATGACGTTGTAAATAGATAAACAAATCCAAATGGTCGAATGAAAGAGTGAGGTACTCGCTTTCTTCGCCGACTCAGCCCACGATTGTTGTAATTTGGGAAAAAAGTGAAAAACTTTAAAAATAGTGTTAACATTTTGAAGTTATGCAATTGTATACTTCTTTGTAAAAATGTTGGCATATTATTAAAAAAAAAATTACGTTTTACAACTTTTACATTTTGTAAATATTTACAATTTTAACAAAGAACTCTCCGTATGAAAGACATCTCTATAATTAAACCGCTAATGTCCGTTCACCCATGCGTGGCATGCGTTGACAAATTCGACATGACGGCTGGGTTTACTATTTTCCCATTACACTTTATACATTTTTAGGTAAGTATTTTACAACTTTTATTCAAAGATACATTGGCATAAAGCCTTTCCTTTCATTTTTACGACACTTGATCCCCGAATCGCCAATCACAAGTAAATTATTAGTAAACAATTATACTTCAGTGGGATAGATAGACAGCTTCGGTTTCACTAATGCTTCGTGCGTTAGGCCTAAAGGGGGCGACGAATCAGCTAAACCATGGCTGGCCCCTTCACCAGATACTGCCCTGATTCAGCGTCCATTGCTTAGCAAACGCAAAATAAGAATATGAGAAGTGTAACAGAATTTGGATTTTGGCAGGGCTTTTTGAAGACTTGCGTTCTTTCGTTCCTGGAATATGCAAGCCCTGTTTGGTTCCCTAGCTCCTTAAAGGATATTGATCACTTGGAAACAGTTCAGATATGTTCTACAAAGTTCTCACGGTGCGCAAGACTTACCGTAGTGTGAAGGTCTCCAGTAGCCACTCCTTGGAACTTCTTAGATTAAGGAGTGATGTCACCTCGGTGTAGAACGCCCTCCTTGGACACTTTACCAATTGACATACCCAGTTCTGGAATTAGTCCTATAAACTTGAGTAGCACGGGGTCACTAACTGAAACTCGCTTTTCAAAATAGTAGATTAAATTGCGGATAAAGTTTGTTTGCTATATGAGAGATCCCGGTGTCTTTTTACTTGCAGCAGTGCAGTATTTGAGCTAAATGCCTACGTCATCCTAAAGGCCTCTCCAGACAGAAGAAAATTTCGTGCGAAGCTATGCGTAACTACGTGCCTACAAGGTCAACATTGCAGCAATCGTGTGGTTGGTGTTGCGTTAAGGACGAATATTGAAGTCTTTTTTACACCATACTACGTCGGCGTGCAGCCGCGAGCTGCCAGTCTGGTTAGGGCTTAATGCCACTACCACTAGACGGCCAAAATAAACAAGCATACTGGTAAATTAGTACACCAACGAGACTTCAAAAAAGGGGGGAAAAAAAGCCGACTGCCATCTCCAGCAGTTGTCGTAATTGTTAAAATGGCTGGGCAATAAAAACTAAATTAATAAAGATACTTTGTGTGCCTGTATATTAATTACTTCTGCTTGCAGCATTCACATTTGTTATTGGTGAGAGGTGGCTATTTTGTTTCGGTAGCCGAGCGAGCACCTATTTTCCGTGCGTTTCTATTCCTTGCAGCAGTACAGCAGCTGCAGAAGCTTGCTAAATGCCTACGTCACGCCTTATGGAAATATTGCTTACTTCGTTAGAGGAAGAACATATATTATTATGGAAAGCAACAATCGGCAAGCGTCATATCACGTGGGCTTGAATTTGTAGGGCAAATGGGTAGAAACGCATGTTGTTACTGCGGTGGCTCATTGGGACACACTACAACCTACGGCGATATATGGACGCCAGTGGCCAGCTTGTTCCGGTTTCATAAAAATTTTCATAAAACAACAATATGGAGAGAGAGGGAGAGCGAATTTCGTGAAGGTGCATTGTGTTAAATAATATTTGCCGTATGCAGTTTGTAAAAATGCCACGAATTGTTTTGGCCGTTTGTGATAGCGCAATATTTATTTGCCGGCGTCTTTGAACTCCAATGTGGGCCGGCTTAAAGGCTGGCTGCTACCAAATTAGCATTGCAGCATCTAGGCCTATCGAATTCTCTCTCGCATGCAGCAAAGAATGCACAAAGCAAAACTTTTAAACGCAACAAACAAGCCATGTGACTCTTTAATTATTGAGTAAAAATTGGTACTCTCTAGTGCACCTGGAAACAAGCTGTAAAGATTAACGATATTAGTGTAACTAGATGGCGCTAGAGGATTTTCTTTATATTTTTCCGTGGCGCCATGTAGTAACTTCAGTATCGTTAATCTTTATAGCTTGTTTCCAGGTGCACGAGGACGTACCAAATTTCTTCTCAATAATTAAAGAGTCACGTGGCTTGTTTGTTGCGTTTAAAAGTTTTGCTTTGTGCATTCCTTTGCTTTCTGCGAAAAAGAACTCGATAGGCCTAGATGATGCAATGCTAATTTGGTGGCAACCGGCCTTTAAATGGATCTACCTCCCAGCGACATTTTTCTCGATCCTCCACATCAAGTACGGCCCCAAAGGTCTATTTCCTTACCGTTAGTCTTTCCCTAGCTAAAAATCCTTTTTTAAATGTGGCGTCTAGGAGATATTCTGTTGAATATAATGTAACTTTATTTACAAACGAGCCGTAACTATATGATGCTTTGCGTGCTTACAATAACCATGACGTTTCATCTCTGTGTGTGCATGTACTAATTTGCTAATAATTACCATGAGATCAAAAATCTAAAAGCGTAATGCGGTAAAAATTAAAATTAATTATACCAATAGATCGCCGAAGCAAAATTATAAGACACTAGCCTAGAAAATTATAAATTGTGATGTTAAAATACGAGAATCAATCCGGTTTGTGACGACACTATTAATGCGTTCATGCTGGTTCGTCTATTAGGCACAATGCCAAATGAGAAAGTAGCTACGTTCTTTCGCTGCGAAGAACGCAGCTACTATCTCAGATGACCTAAGTTGTGTTAGTTTTTGCACGGAAGGCGACTAGCGCGAACTGTTGTAAGGCAGGCGGAATGTTATAAGGCAGGCCAGGTGTCCCTTTAAGCTACGAAAATCCAGCGCCATGTTTTGTCTGTGCTTCTGCGGTCCTTGTCAAGCGTTGAGCGCGATTTGCACTATTTTCTCTTCTATGACGTTACGTTGCGACCTCTGCGACTGTAGCAATCACTACCGTCTGGTCACACAAACGTCATTAACGCTAGACAACCAAAAGAAACAGTCCCCTGGCGGATCAGTACACAGATAGCCACCAACCAGGCAGCCAAAATATATGGCTGCTGCCATCTCAGTGCTATTGCCGTAATCATTCAATTCGCTGAAGAAACGTCATCGTGAAGGTTTTATTTGAAACCCAGATGAATAAATAGAATTGTATGGATGCTGACTAATTACTTTAGCTATCTGCAGCTTTGTAGTTTCAGTTAAAGTGACACTATTACCGATTGAAAATCGTAAGAAAATACCGTGGCGCCATCTAGTGGCAGTAACGTTGTTGATCTTTACAGCTGGCTCCCAGTTGCGTGAGGACGGACCACATTTTCAGGTACCTTCCAGATTACATGTAAGATCATTCAAATATATCACGAACAAAAGAGGTCCCAAGACTGAGCCCTGAGGGACGGTGGTGGCAACAGCCCTCATGGAAGAGAAAGAATTTTAGATCTGAACGCCTTGAGTTCGATCGCTAATGAAAGATGAAATCCACCGCAAAAGTTTGCAGTTAAAACATGAATTTTTAAGCGTATTTAGTGTATTTAAGTGTATTAAAACCTAAATTTAGAATGTACTACGGATACAAACGCTTTGCTGAATCGAAACATACGATGTCAGACGGTACACTGACGTCCATGGCAGAGGTCCACCTGTCCAGGCAAAGTAACAGCTGCAAAGAAGCTGTCCAGCCTGGCGTAAAGCCATATTGATCCGGTAGGATTAAGTCAACAGATTCAATATAAGCTAGCATACAAGGTTAAAGGGCAATTATATCCATTTTGACATGCTTGTTTGACTTTTGGATCACTTACACAATAACTAAACACAAGAATTGCGGTAAGAATACGTTACTTACGTCTGATATAACAATTTAATTACTGCATCACCAAAACACGACACGGAGATCGCCAATGTTTTGCTGGAACGCTCAGAAATTAATGCCGACAGATGTCACTTTTCGATTTCGACTCGCAGCTGATTGAGATAGCTGTATTGACTGTGCGGAGTTCAAGCGTCTGGCGGCCTTAGCTGGCCGGCAGTGTAGTGGCCAGCTAAGACCGTCAGACGCTTGAGCTCCTCACAGTCAATACAGCTATCTCAATCGGCTGCGAGTCGAAATCGAAGAGATCCGTCTGTCGACATTAATTTCTACGCGTTCCAGCAAAACAATGGCGAACTCCGTGTCGTGTTTTGGTGCTGCAGTAATTAAATTGTTATATCCGACGTACGTAACGTATTCTTACCGCAATTCTTATGTTTAGTTATTGTGTAAGTGATCCAAAAGTCAAACATGCATGTCAAAATGGATGTAATTGCCCTTTAAGTGTTTCCATTACCTTGCATGGTACAACCTTGGACTAACTCCGCTCTTCGAGATGGACTAGTCACCACCACAGCCGCCATACACAGCCCGTGCGCCTGATACTGTTAGGAGACTGGCAGCGCGACTTCGCGTCATGGCAGATCGAAACTATTGCCGAAGGTTTTCCCCGAATTTCCCGTTTGACTCTCGTCACTCGCGGGACATGCAGGATGAGGTGGTCTAAGGTGACACGCCACTAACGGATTTCAAGGTGGCACTGGTATCGCAGCTGCAGAAGGTCGGAACACCACCGAGCTTACAAGCAGCCGTACGTGACTCGTCCATCTCGAAGAGAGAGTAGTTAGTCCAAGGTCCAACTGTGAGAGCGATTTGGACGGTAATTCTTAGGGTCACAAGCATCTCCCTTCTTAATAACAGGTGTGATAACCGCAGTTTTCCAGACCGGTGGAGTACGCCTTTCATTAAAGAGAATAAGAAGATGGAAGATAAGGGATAACTTCAATATTAATTTCTTTATGAAAATAGGCGGAAAACACCTTGGGACCAACAGCATGACTAGGTTTCATTTTGCTTGACAGAGTACGGTGTGAAACAGATATTAAAAGAGAGGTAAAGAGTATCCTCAAGATCAAGCGATGGGGAGACGTTATTGTTGTCACCTTGTCCGTTTGAAATGAACAGTTAGTTAAGAATATCTGCTTTTTCGCAGTTATGTATTTTATAATCACCACCAATTTTGATAGGGGGAAAGTCTCGAACAGTACATGTTTTCTCACGATAAACTCGGAAAAGTCGGAAAAGTCCTGAAAGCGGCCTTTCTACTGCGGCCTTTCGCCGTCTTGCCATGATAAATAGATATTTCACCTCAGGAAATGTCCACGCCAAGATATCGGCATACAAGGTCTTTGTCTGCCCCCTCCTGGAATATGCTACGCCGGTGTGGTCGCCATATCTCTCCAGAGACATCGACTTGATTGAGTCGGTGCAGAGAAGGTTTACTAAGAGCCTTCCGCGTCTACACCAGGTAAACCATATTGAACGCCCGACTCGTGCGGGTCTTGAGCTCTTAGAAATTAGATGCTTACGCTTCGATTTAATTATTACATATAAGATCTTGCTAAATCTGACCACAATTGATCTTCCTTTCTTTGATTTTGCCCCTTGTTTACATTTCACACGTGGTCATCCCTGGAAGTTGGTGGTAGGTTGTGCACGACTCGACTGGAAGAAATTTTTTTTCACAATTCGCACGGTCCCAGTCTGGAATGCACTGCGTGCCAGCACGGTTTGTAAAGACTCGGAATTGGGCTTCAGGCACGAACTGCTCACTGAGAATCTTGATCGTTTACTTAAACGACCAATGTAACTTCTCGCTACTTGCAATTGGTATGGTATAAGTGGCTCGCAACCCTGTTGTGCAGACAACTTTGCTATGGTAAATTTTCATTATTAGTTTTTTTTAAACTTTGATTCGCAATTGGGTTTGGCCAAGCTTTACCATGCTTTAATTTTGTTGTTGTTTTGTATGGTTCCTGGAGTTTCCCCTCACTTGTCACTCACGTTTGGCGAAGGTGATGCCATCGGGGGCCATTGTGTCCCTGGTAGGTCTAACCTTGGTTGTAAGGCATTCGTGACCCCAACTAAATCCCATCAACTCCTCCCTTGTTGTAGCGCCGTTGCCTCCATTTTAAACTTTAAAACTACTGTAGGTTATTTTTTTATGTGTTTTAACGGCAGATGGCTGATAGCGACACCCGCATTTTAAACTTTAAACTACTGTTAGTTATATCCACCCAAAACCAAAACTGGTAGAAAAACCCGCTAAGTTTCCAAAAACGATCGGCCTTTGAAGGTAGTGATATCATTCAACCAAGGAAAGGCCTCCAAGGTCAATTCTATTAGCCAAGTTAATCGCACCGATTAATAGTTCGAAAGTTAAATGAAAAATTGATGATTGCTACTCGCTGTATGGGTGGATATCACAAATTTCATAGGACTGTGAACGTACACAATGTTGCACTGTCTTATCTTCATTTGTACTTTTTTTCTAGAGGAATTTTGTTTCTATAAATTTTCACATTTATAATTTTCAAATTTACCATTGCCAATTAGCCGTTAGATTAGTCAAATTGCCACGGCTTAGTTTATTGTATGACCACTCTTCACTTGCTAAAGTTGCTTCAATCCCATTTTTGCACACACTGGCTAACAATCGCTGATTTCGTTCGTTTCGCTCACTCAATCACCGCATCCCATTCAGTTGTTTTGTTTATCCCTGCACCTTCTCCTTAACTTTTCAAGATTTTGTTGACATTTAGTCATGCAGAAACCCCCGAAGGTCGCTGTTACTAAAACAGCAGAACGCGAAGCATTTTATTTTTGAGTTATTAACAAAAACCTCGTTAGCTTGTGGATGCTCGTATTATTGCTTAACCATCATCTAATGTGCATCATTTTATTCTTACGCAATCCACGGCAACGTTAATGTTTCCTTATTTTGTCCTTCGTTACAGTTCAGTTTTTAGTTCATCCAGGCTTTTACAATAAATTTAAAGACCAGTGTTGATTGTTCAAGACATTGTGGCTTGAAATCTTTGGTTGCAACTTGGAATTTCAAAACCCTCCCACACATTTGTCCTGACCCTTACAACTCTCAAACCAACAATAGGACCATGATCAGATTACCATGCATCCGTGTGCCAAAATTCAGCTACGTAGGCCTTCTCAATTTTGCGCTAGCCATGAGCAAAAAGTCTATGGGATTTAACATGGGAAAAATCTTATTAACAATGTAAAACAATCAAAATGATCGTTCAGGGACACGTAACTCCGGAATGAATGGACCAATCGAAAAAGTGGTCAGTCTGAGGATGAAACCCATGGAAATTTCTGGCTAAGATTATGTTTCAGATTTTACCTAGGTGCAGTAGTTTTTTTCTGAAACCGTGTCACACAAGAACAACCACAACAACAAGTGAACAGTTTTCAAATTTACGTGTGGCTCCCTACGTTTGCTCTTGCACGGAATTGCATAAAAGTTGGTGTAAAGTTGGAAAAAGTTGCTATCTACTATCTGGCCAAGTTTGGTCGAAATATATTGAATAGAAACGGACAAATTAATAGTTTTAGTTTTGCTGGAGAGAGGACTCAATCATGTATATAATTACAAACAAAAACGTCAAGTGTGCCATAAAAATGGGGTTATATGATTGAATTTTCACTTGTTAAAATGTACACGGATAAAAATTGATGATTTTTAATTGAAATAATCAAACGTAAAATTGAGAAAATTGCGTGCTTTACGTTTTAAATATATGATTCGTAAAGCACAACAGCACTTAAACAGATGCAATTTTCTCTTGTACATTTGATTATTTCAATTAAAACTCATCAATTTTTATCAGTGTACATTTTAACAAGTGAAAATTCAATCATATAACCTCTTTTTTACGGTACACTTGACGTTTTTGTTTGTAATCTGTGTACCTTTTTTACGACTATGGCGTCGCGCTACAAAGGTTGATGCATGCAGTCGATTGTTGCTGGCCACTTTGAAACAATTCAACTCAGCTCTGAAAGCCTGCATCTGCGAAATAAATACGCAATTCTATCGTTTTTAGCTGCCAATTTCTTCACAACGCAGCTTAGTTTGGTTTAAAAAAATGCGTTTAGCTGAAACACTGATTCTTTCCATTCCATTTATTACCCAGGAGCCCTGGTCCGAAACCGCACGCTCCTAAGTACAAATGCTACAACTCAAATCAACAAGATAACTCCAACTGTTACATAAAATCACGTGCACGAAGTAACCTGTTTACACCCGGGATAGCTTACCTGCTCACCACACAAAACATAACAAAGAACAACGAACAACAAACCACACTGCACTGCGACACTAGGAGACGGGACCCTTTAGGCAAATGCTATACTGTGACCCCACCCCCGTCACTTTACAGAACCTAGCCAGGCACCGCATTGGCTGCAACGACTCCGCTCCAGTTGCAGCAGTCAGCAGCAAATCCAGTGTTGGTATTGCACACATGAATCTAGCCAGTGGGGCACGAAGATGGGCATACAATGGGCAAACCACAATGAAATGCTCTGGTGTTACCTCCATGTGACACGCGTGGCATAAGGGAGTGTCAACCCACCCAAACCGAAATTGATGTCCACGCAAAAGCGAGTGGCCCGTCCGTAACCGTGATATTATCTTTGCATCCGTATAACTCAGCCTGTCCAGCACTGTCTGTATTCCACAAGTAGGCTCAACACGAAAGAGTTCTGCCAGTCTCAGCTCTCATCCATTCATCCTGCCAGTGCAGCAGAAGCCATCGACGAATCAATGGCCGTCTGGCAGTTACCGTAACAACTTGCACGACTGGGAGCGCTCCTTGAAAAACTGCTTCACGAGCAAGACCATCAGCAACCTCATTCCCCATTGTTCCACTGTGCCCACGGATCCATCGTAGAGCAACGGTACCACGCCTCAGAGCAACCCAGATCGTGAAGATCACTGGATCTGTTACAGTTAAACTGCTGAGAGCATTGCGAAGCCGTTTTATGCTAGTTAGTGAGTCTGTAACGATCGCGAAGGATGGTAGCTCCAAATCCAGTGCCACATCCAACGCTACAGAGATGGCCACCATCTCACAAATTGTGCTAGACGTCGCGGCATCCATGCTCCTTTGAAGAACTACCTTCAGAGAAGGTACATACACACCAATCCCACCTCTTTGCTCATCGGGATGGAAAGAAGCATCGCAGTACACTTCGCACTGAACAAACCAATGTTGGAAAACCTGCAGTACATCCACGCACCATACCCACGGACAGAAAGGAGAAGCTATGCCCACTTCGTAACAGTGATGAGAGACGCGTAGCAGAACAGTCGTGCCCATCCCTGCAACTCCAAAAAGACTCCGTGCTTTCTCATTGAGCTTACGATAATTGCACAGAATCTGACCAACAGGTTCTCCCTCACCCCTACTTACGTTACACAAACACATAACCATCAGAAGCTACTGCGCCCTGCTCTCCAGGGGGGCTCATTGCTCTCTACCCAAAGGGCTTGCGCCAGCGTAGACAGCAAACACCCTGTAACGACTCGAAGACACTCATTCACAGAGGACTGTAGTGACCGCAAGTGCCGTTTAGACATTGCCAGGAACGGAAGGTGGTAGTCTAGGCTTGCTCTGATGAAGGTCCTGTAAGTAGCTAAAAGCGCACCACGAGTTGCTGTTGTCCACCTCACTAATGCTTTGAGGACAGACAATCGTGACTGTACTTTCAAACGCAGGTTAGTGACGTGAGCGTTCCACGTGAGTTCTGCATCTAAGAGCACCCCTAGATACTTGACTTGCTGTTTAAGCCGTATGTGGGCACCTCCTACAACAATCGTTGGCATTGCCTCACGTATGCCTCGCAGCTTCGTGAAAACTACTAACTCAGTTTTAGCAGGCGCTAGAAGAAGACCTCTCTCTGCCAAACGCAACGTGACCAGATCGAGCGCCCGCTGTGCATGCTCAGCTAGGAGGGCCAGATCCTTGCCAACAAACCACACAGCAACATCGTCCTCATAACAGACAATGTTGGACGAAAGGCTCAGTTCTATAAGAACATCGTTGACCGCCAGAGCGAACAGGGTCGGGCTAGGCAGCTTCCTTGTGGAAGGCCTCGCTCAATTTGTGCCTCTTCCGACCAACGGCCATTAACTCGCGTGACAAATCTTCTCTTACCCAAGAGTGCTAAAATCCGCTCCTAAGTCGCTGACTTACACCCATCTTCTCCATGATCACTCCTATCCATGCAATCGAAACAGTGTCGTACGTAGCCTTAATATCTAAAAAGACCGCTACAACAGCGTCACCTCTCATCCACGCTTCTCGTATACTGGTCAAAAGATACAGAATAGCGTCCTACGTGTTCCTGTTAGGCCTGTAACCGAACTCCACTGGTGCGAGACAACCGTAATACTCTACATGCCACTCCAGTCTGCGCACAAGCATTCGTTCAAACACCTTACGCAGACATGACAACACAGCAATTGGTCTGTAGTTCACTATGCTCGACTTATTGCTATCCACTTTCGGCATAGGCACTAGAATAGTAAACATCCAAGTCTGAGGAACATCCTCTACATCAAGAATACCTTGAAAGAGCACTAACAGACCCTCTTTTGCTGCACACGACAACTCCTTAAGTTGAAGATATGACACACCATCAACACCAGGCGCACTACTGCTCCTGCACCTAGCGAGTGCTGCCTCAAATTCTTGGCACTTCCACTGCGTATCACTAATCCACGAATGCACAGAAGGTGAACACACTGTCGCAGGCCCACCAACCACGGTACACCATACACACTTGAAAACCTATCATTAAACGCATCTGCCATTTCTTCCCCTCTCAGTACTGTGCGAGAGGTGGCAACAGTGCGTGTATCATACAGCCAAGTGTTATTCAACTTGGCCCCATGGCACGCATGCACGACAGTTTTCTCCGCACTAACACTCTTGCAAAGTCGATCACTCTATGTCATTTTCTCTCTCTGTATTATAAACTCTGACTCCTTAGCTATGGCTCGGTAAGTTAACCAGCGCTCTTCACATGGATGCCGCTTCCACTTCCGGTGTGCCTTGTGCCGGTCCCAAACCGCAATTCGACAGGTACGAGTTCACCATGCTGGATGTTGTGCCGACGAAACTGCATTCCTAAAAGAAGTAACACCACGTTGGGGCAAATTTTGCATCATCCAACCTGAAAAGTTGCCACTGTTCACCGTTGGACGACGCCTGCTTCGCCTGCTTCCAGCGTGTCGCCATACAAGGGCCGCAACAGAACCGGGAAGTGGTCACTGTTACGTTGGTCATCAGACACTTCTGCCCTGAAGGAGGCTGCTAAGGACGGTGTGCACACGAAAAAATCAAGCACCGACTCCTGAATGGCACCAGCCTGCCATCTAGTGAAAGTTGGTGACCCAGCATGCAATATACTCAACTCATTCTTTTCTAACGCTGCTGCTAATCTGCGACCTCGTGCAGAAATGTGCACCGCCCCCAGTCAAAATGATGGCCATTAAAATCTTCCCCTATGATGGTGGGAGTTGCTAACTGGCAAAACCAGGAATTCCACTCACCAATCGTAGGATTGCCAGTCGCATGAATAATTACTACCGTAACCCACTCCGCCAAGAGCCAAATTTTGACAGCGCACGCGTTCATTCCCGGAATACTTTGGTGCATGAACACACGGAAATACGGAACGGACGACTTTATAAAAATGCCCACTTTGTGCCCAGAATGCACGAAGTCTGCATGGAATGCCGCAGCATTAAAAGATTGCATGTTGCTGGCTTCCTGCACGCCAAGAACATCAACATGATGCAAAAGCTGTTCTGACTCTACAATTCTCCCTTGCAGACCTCTTGCATTCCAAGTTGATATTGTAACTGGCGCAAATGTCACATAGATCACTTACCACACTAGACCCGCAAACAACCCAGGCCACAGCCTTACCACTACCTCTGGTCTCCTCCTACCACCCCTAGTTGCGAGCTCTCATCAGGAAACGTTGCTGGTGATAGCGTTAGGTTAGGATCACTTGTGGTTGTGAAAGGAACCAACCACCACCATATCATTTCCATGTTGAAAACTGGCCACACCACTTTCTACTAGCACTGGTGCTGATACACTACACTGAGCACTACACTGTTTGCACTGTCTTGACTTCGTTCACTCTCCTGACTCACTAATGTGCAATCATCTTCGCCCTGCAATCATCTTGCACCGCACTTGTTGGACGCGACTCATCTTTGTTGGGAATTGCCACCTTCTTCTTCTTTCCTCCACGTTGACGTTTTGCAAGTGGCATCACCCACTGCCCTTCATCATCTGTTTCTCCCTGCAAAGCACATTGCATCTGCTGTTTCTGCGGAATTTCCTCTCCAACTCTCACGTTGGCATCAGACTTGGCTGCTTTGACAACTGCTAGGGTACTTGAGTGGTGCTGAGTCAACACACAAATAGGGCTACCTTCCCTCATGGCACGTCTCCCCAGGGACTCCTGCTGTTGAAACATAGATCGCCGTGCATGCTCATCCATCGCAGCCTCACTTTGTCGCCGCCTCTCTTCGTTACGCACTTCAGCCGCTAAGTGTTCACACAGCTGCACGCACGCACTTCTGAAGTGCCCCCTCATGCCACAACGTAGACATTTTGTTGCTCGATTGGTGCCCGATTGTTGCTCGATCAGCCACAGTTACAAGCGACGGGATGCCATGTACATTCATCATGTCCGGTACATCTTCAATCGTGTAGGAATCCTTCAACCTCAACGTAATCTGACGCACTCCTGTCTCACATACTGCTCGCCCCTTAACCAAAAAATTTTCAAATGAATGACTTTCAAGTGTAGCTATTTTACCAAAAGCAATGCTGACTTCATAGGAAGTGACGCCCTTCGGGAGCCAGTGAAGCTTCGCCTGGACTGTTTGTTCATGAAAGTCATATACTTCTACTGCACTCCCATCGATTTTGATTTGCGCCTTAAGTAGCTGCTGTTTCGAATTCCGTGTCTTGAATTCCATCTCAAACGCATTGCTGCCACGAAGTGTCCCGATTGCAGCAATCTCTGCTGCCCCGACTGCTTGTTCCACTGCTTGGTACACGTGTAACGTAAGAAGCGGGCGACAACTCGGGTCACATACAAGAACCACTTAGAGTGACATTTTCACATTTGTTAAACCACCCCCGTATTGCTTTTTTAACGCTTTTAAGTTTCTCGAATACACAAGTCCAACACCTTCTTCTTCTTCCCCTGCACTGCTGTTCCGCTCATCCACTCCGTCACCTCTTACTGCAGCACTAAACAGCCTGTTCACCACCTGCAAAACATCTTCTTTCTCTGCTTCTTTACTCGCCGGGGTTTGTTTATCAGTGCATTGTTGCTGTGCTGCATCACCGCCATGTTGCCTGCTCCAACTGTTACCATCTTAACTTACTCCGTATTTCTTCACATTTGCTTCCGTAATTCCATATTGTCGCGCTTTGCTCATAACCCGTGTAAACGTCTCAGCAGAGATTACCCCAGTGTTTACTTCACTGCTCGTTAAAATCTTCTCTCTGATAAGCTCACATAGCAAGGCGTCAACATAACTTGCCATTTTGCCCTTTATAGGCATGCCGTGCACAGTTTTAATTTGTAATGGCTATAGTTTAGAGATGTTTTCTTGACATTTTTGTACTTTTTTCTAAATCACTGATTCTTTAGAGAAAACCTTGAGAGATTGGCTGCTCCCAGCTAAGCTAAGGGTTCTGGAGGAAGCCATTTAAAAACAAGACAACAACTGTGATCTATGGCGCTTGATTTTGTACAACAATAACAATAACAATGACAATAACAACACGACCAACACCTATTACCCCCGTTTTTTTGGTTATTATGTGTTGGTCGTGTTGTTATTGTCGGTTACGTTAGGAACCGGCTTCGGCATTTCACTTGAGGTAATAAACTGGTTGGGGTTTGGCGTTTCACTTACCGGACTTTCGGCCCAGTTTCATGCTTTCTGGCGCAGCGCGGTGCAAACTTTGGACCTTCACCACGGCCAAACGGTGCGTTTTCCCCCAAATATGGAAGAGGAAAACATTACTCATTATTAAAAAAAAATCGGACGAGAGGCCGTTTTCTTCCCTTTTCCCTTTACGCACATAGCCCGAAATTCGAATAAAGAGAAAAAAACCTACCTTTAATTTTCACGGAAGGCACTACAAATTGGTCCCAAATTGCGGAAACTCGTTAAATCATCATTAACATAAACTAACCAATTAACTGCCCCAGTATGAAATGCAAAACCCCAAACTTACCTAACCTAACTGACAATAACAACAAAACCACACGAAACTGACAATAACAACCCGCCTATCGGAACCACCCAATAGAGAGTTGTGTCTTTCGTCTATGAAAATAATAATGTTGCGATTTTTTGCATAAGCAGTTTATGTATTTCTTTATGAAATTCTTGCACGAAACTGACAATAACAACCCGCCTATCGGAACTGTTTACGAAAAAAAATATAAGGTGGCCTTCTGGCCTGGCAAGGATTTTAATCTTTCTTACCTTCTTTTGTTTTTAAGGTTCCTCAGATCATGAAAAACTCGTTAAAAAATTAAAACGGAAATTTGAATTAAAATGAAAAACTACCTAGTGGCGTGGCGTGCCGAAAAATTAACGGCGGCGGGCAGCGGCAGTGTACCGAAATTATTTTTCATGAGCAATGGCGTGCGGAATATTGGGAAAATGATCGGCGGGGATACATGTTGATCCTAACGCGAGTTCCACATTGCCAATTGTAGCATAATACACTTGAATACAATTTTTATGTTCAGAGTAGTCCCACTTTCGTTTATAATAAGTATTCACTAGTTTGTTAGTCCAGGTCGTCCAGAGTTGCGTCCATTCCTAGTCCAGAGTCCGATCGACATCGACAGCCACGTTGATATTAGAGATAACAAAAACATGACGCAACAAGAACACAACTGACAAGTCGGCGCATGCGCAGTCCAATTTATTAAGGAAAAGCGGTCTTGGAAAAGCCACCTACATTAAAGGCCGTATCGTATCAGACAAAAAAAGGCAAGTAAAATCAACAACTGACATAGAAACAAGCTCAAGTTTGCTAGGTGCTGCCATCTCCACACCAATCGGGGAAATTTCAAATTAACCCACGAGGGTGCCAAATTCTGCCAACCGATGACGCCACTTAGCAAACTTGTCGCGTAGGTATTTGTTTCGCCTTCTAGCGGCGAATTATGGAAGGTAAAGATGATACGGCCTTTACTGTAGGTGGTTGTGTCTTGGGTGATGCGGAGTCATACCACACCGACCTCGCTTGCTAGCATATAGGAGCTTGATTAGGTAAATCGAGCTCCAAAAAAACGTGTTGCCTCTGCACAACGATCATCTTTTTAGCAAAGACTTAACACGTGCACGAAGAATGAATCTGGAGTTTGCTGAGTGGCATTGTTCCCTAAACACAATGGTTAAAACAATGTAAAACAATCAAAACGATCGTTTAGGTTCCCGTAACTCCGGAATGGATCGACCATCAAAAAAGTGGTCTCTGTAAGGTTGAAGCCCAGGAAAATTTCTGGCTCAGATCATGTTTCAGATGTTAGGTAAGTGCAGTAGTTTTTTCTGAAACCGGCCAAGAACAAGAACAACAACAACAACAACAACAACAACAACAACAACAACAAGTGAACAGTTTTCAAATTTACGTGTGGCTTCCTACATTTACTCTTGCATGGAATAGCATAAAAATTGGTGTAAAGTTAGGAAAAGTTGCTATCTACTATCTGGCCTAGTTTGGTCGAAATATATTGAATAGAAACGGAGAAATTAATAGTTTTAGTTTTGCTGGAGAGAGGACTTCAATCATATATATACACGGCTATGATTATAAAGTGTTCCCTCTATTAACAGCAGCAGATGTATGTTTACTATGCCAATTACCTACAGCACATGCATATATTTTGCGGTAATCATAGTAGGCGTTCTTTTATAGGCATGCCGTGCACAGTTTTAATTTGTAATGGCTATAGTTTAGAGATGTTTTCTTGACATATTTGTACTTTTTTTCTGACTCACTGACTCTTTAGAGAAAACCTTGTGAGATTGGCTGCTCCCAGCTAAGCTAAGGGTTCTGGATGAAGCCATTCAAAAAAAAAAAACATGTTGCCTCTGCACAGCAATCCCACACTAACATTTTCCACCGGAACCACAAAAGGAAACAGATGTCAATCCAGATTTCTACTCAAATCCATCGCGAAATACGCAAAATTGTTTTCCGCGGCACGCAGTGAGAGTGCAAAAATGGTAGGCCTAATCCATAAAAAAATTAATAAAATATTAAAAATAAAACGTCTTTGCTAACAGATTCAGCTATGAATCGGTATTGGTATTTACTGATTTGTCGTGTGAAGAGCACTTGTAACCGCATAAATTATAGTAAAAAGTGTGTGATAAACAGCACGTGGTTGCTCAGCTGTAGGCCTAACTTGTACTAGGCCTGACAAACAAAACAAAGCCGAATCAAAATTAACACATACTATGTATTACCCAAGTGTAGTTCGAAGTATTTTTATTTTACCCAAGATTAGCGTATTAAAGAGAAAATAGTATGGTCCTCACTTATCAGCTGTGTAATTCCTGACCTAAAACCCAAATTCCTGACTTTTTCCTGGCTTACTTTCTAATTTCCTGACTTTTTCCTCTGACTGGTTGACACCCTGAACGAATACCTTTGGTTGCGATTTTTACACTGAACAGAAAGCTACAGAGCACGGAAACAAGTTCCATGAATTTATAAAATAATTATTTTCGTAAATCGTCATTCAATTTTCATATTTTTGCATAAAGATACAATCAATGTTCTTCTTTATTAAAACATGATTAAAACAACCGAATTACCGCAGATAGACCTCCAACTGAGATCGGATTCGACCAGTTACATAAAACGACTGAGATCCCTACAAAGCGATCCTGGCATGCATTAAACGCAGTTTAAATACGCAACGTACCAGTTGAAAACCATGAACTAAACAATTCAACATTACAAACAAAAACGTCAAGTGTGCCGTAAAAAAGGGGGTTATATGATTTTTCACCTGTTAAAATGTACACGGATAAAAATTGATGATTTTTAAGTGAAATAATTAAATGTACAATTGAGAAAATTGCACCTGTTTAGGTGCTGTTGTGCTTTACGTTTTAAATATATGATTGGTTAAGCACAACAGCACCTAAATAGATGCAATTTTCTCAATTGTACATTTGATTATTTCAATTAAAAATCATCAATTTTTATTCGTGTACATTTTAACAAGTGAAAATTCAATCATACTAGCTGTACCCCCAGCGCAACATACACCGATCTAGCCGGTTCCCACATACCTGAGAGAAATACTGTAGTGGGCAGTATGGAATGAAAAGGTCGCCTACTGCCCCCAGCCTCCGAACTCCCCTGCGGCCTACCCCCCACATTCTCCCATTGTATGGTCCGATTTTCCCCATGCCCCCCCCCCATAACCCCTATTGTGTCGTGTGAATATCCATACTCCCCCTCCCTTTGAACCCTTGCTGATTTGTTTTGTTATGGGAGTAAATGTATTTTTTCAATGGAGGACGCTCAATTGCCAGTTTCTCCGTTCTGATACCAAGCGCAATAAACCCAACAACGATCGTGCATGCAAGTAGAGGTAAAATACGATATTCGGTTACACATATATACCCCCCACTTCCGATCACGTGATAAAAGTGGGGGTAATGATGCAGTTCCGATCATCTGTTGAAAAGTGGGGGTTCCATTTTTCGTCAATCTGGAGGATGGTGGAAAAGTGCATTTTACTATCTGTTTTCCGGCTTTCGTCGATGTGGAGGACGGTGGGAAAGTACTTTTTGCTTCCTCCTATGATGTCACTTCCGGTCATGTGATCAGTGTGGGGTAATGATGCACTTCAGTTCACATGACGAAAAGTGGGGTCGTCACTTCCGGTTTTTTGTCAATCTGGAGGAAGGTGACCTTTTTTCGTTTTTTTTTGTTATTTTGGAGAGGATGCCTTTTTCTACCTTTTTTAGGTCACAAACATACATATTCCCAGTCATGAGATCAAAAATCGGGGTGTCACTTCCGGTGGGTAACGAAAAGTGGGGGTCCTGCTTTTCATCGATCTGAAGGATGGTAGGAAAGTGCCATTTGCTACCCTATTTTCGTTTTCATCAATCTGGAGGATGGTGGGAAAGTGCCTCTCGGTAATTTTCTTCATTTTCATCGATCTGGAGGATGGTGGGGAAAGTGTCTTTCAGTACCTTTTTTCATTATTAAAAATAAATAACAAAAAAAGAAAAAGCATGGATTCCAGTTCAATAATTTTAACGGGAATAGGTGGCGAACTGAGCTGCAATTTAAAAACGCCCATATACCTAGACCCTAAAAAAGAGTATGAAATGGCGCTCGTCTCCTTGGATACGTACTACAGTATTTTCAACGTGCACGCTGACAATAACGAATTTTTTTACACCATCGATGGTGGAGCGAATTGGATCGAGGTGAGAGTCGTTCCCGGCGCTTACGAAATTTCGGACTTGAATAATTTTATACAGTCTACTTTAGAAGGAAGTGGTCACGAAAAAAATGCCATCATTTTAGAACCGAGCCATAATACTTTAAAAACAAATTTGGTTATAAATAATCCGCTCTACGGCGTTTCGTTTCTGGGAGATAATAATTTAGGAACAGTTCTAGGCTTCCTTCGGGGAACTTATACTAAAACTCAGCAAGGTCAAAAATCCGTGGATATAATGGGGTTGAATACAATTTTCGTTCATACCAACATAATCGGGTCTTCCTACGTGAATGACGACACTCAACCTTGCATATACGCTTTTTATCCGGGAGTGCCGCCGGGTTATAAGATGATAATTTCCCCTCAAAATTTAATTTACCTTCCCGTAACTACCGACAAGATTCGTAATATTCGTATTTGGTTAACTTCTCAAGATAATGAAATGATAAATTTAAACGGGGAAACCCTTACCGTCAGACTTCATCTGAGGTCTAAAAAATAATTTTGTACGTATTAAAAAAAGAATGTTAGTATTCGAAAGAAAAAAAAGAATAATTGGAAAAGGATTCGTCGTAGATAATAATCAATTAAGGGGGAAAAACGCAGCATTCATCAAATTTATAACGAGAGCGAGAAGATGAGTTTAACGGAACATTACCTCGATATAAACGAATCTTTACAACAAGATTCTTCCGTGGAGAGCTACGCATTTCACGAATATAATCCGATAGTAGGAACCAATCTAAACAACGTCAATTCGGAAATTAGAATCGTAATCGAAAACCAGGATTTGTTCCTACACGTCGCGAATAGTTATCTTCTGATTAAAGGCAGGTTACTGAATGCCGACGGTTCTAGTTTTGCCGATGCGGACATAGTGTCTCTCATCAATAATGGTTCCATGTACCTGTTTTCCAGCATTAAATATCACTTGGGGGATAAGCTAGTGGACGAGTTAAATTACCCCGGTTATGGGACTCTCATGAAAGGTCTCCTTACGTACGGTTCGACCGATCAAGTGTCGTTGCTGGGGAACTGCTGGGCGTTAGATGCGGCAGAATCTTCCGCGGCCAGTTTAAACGATAACATCGGATTCAAATTACGGCATTCCATCATCGTGAAGGAAACGACTCCTAAAGGAAGCTTCTCATTCGCCATTCCCTTAAAACACTGCATGGGATTTTTCGAAAATTATGACAAGGTGCTGTACGGTGCCAAGCATGTCCTAACGTTGTCTAGGGCGAGCAATGAAGACGCTGTATTCAGGGCAGCTGCAACAGCCGTTGGGAAAGTCGAATTGAGTAGCGTTTCGTGGCACGTACCCCACGTAACCACATCCGACGAGCAAAAACTCAGGCTTTTTAGTTACATAGAAGGTGGGATGAACGTGGATTTGGGTTTTAGGCACTGGCATTACGATAGTTGCGAACTTCCTCAGAGCACTAGTTTCACATGGCGCGTGCTTACTACTTCAGCCGTTGAAAAACCGAGGTGGGTTATTCTAGCTCTTCAGACTAATAGAAAAGATGCGCAAACTAAAAATCCAGCCGTATTCGATCACTGCAGTCTTCAAGATGCTCACGTAACTTTAAATTCCGAACGTTACCCGTTCTTGGACTTGAACGTAAATTACGCTACAGGAGAATACTCGATCCTGTATAGAATGGCTCAAGAGTTTAGACGCGCTTTGTACGATGTCGGGGACTTGTGTATCGATTCTGTGCAGTTTAAAAAGACTTATCCTCTAGTAGTTTTGGACTGTTCCAAGCAATCGGAGAGACTTCAGTCCGGCATAGTCGACGTGCAAGTAAAGTTGAAATTTAACGCCGCGGTTCCAGCTAACACGACGTGCCACGCGCTGTTGATCGGTGATAGAAAAATGAGTTTGAAATTGGATAAAGGCAAAGTCGAAGTGATTTATTAAAAAAAGAGAGATGGTGAAACAAAAACCGAAAACAAGTAAAATCGGAAAAAAATGGAGCGGGGTAAAAAGAAAAAAGATCGCGAAACGAGGTGGGTTTTTACCCTTGTTGGCATTGCTGGGACCCATCTTAGCCGGTGTAGGTGGTCTAGCCGGAGGTGCCGCCGGTATCGCCGCTGCAGTTAAAAAGAGCCAGAACGATGCTAAGGTAATGGAAGAAATGGTGAGACATAACAAGAAGATGGAGGGTTCGGGGTTGAAACGTAAAAAGAAAAAAAAAGCGAATCGTGGCAGAGGGCTCTTTCTAAGGCCAGTGAAGGTCTGATCGATTTTACTAAACCGTTAACGAATCTCGATTTAAACAGATTAGTCAAAGTTTTGAAAATTCCTAAATACAGAGGTACTTTTAGCAAGGATCGTCTGCCGTTAAGTCCTAAACCTCGTGGCGAATGCGGCATTGTTAATCTCGAAAATGTTCACGATGGAAATGGAAGTCATTGGGTGGCTTACTCGACAGTTACTGACATACCCTGTTATTTCGACAGTTTCGGGAACCTCGAACCACCGACATCCATTTCGGAGTATTTGGGTCCCGTTAAATACAATTACGACAGGGTGCAAAATTTTAATCAAACATTGTGCGGTCATTTCTGTTTATTTTTTCTAAGTTTCTCGTGCAAGGGATTTGATTACGAAGATATTTTAAGACGGTTAGCTCTTTAACCCCATTTTTCTTCGTATGGATCGGTAGGTCTCTGCTTTGACCATGGTATACAACGAGTCTTGGTTAGGTATATATCTATCTGGTAATCTTTATCCTCCGTGCTTGCTGTATCAGCCATTATATAAATCACGTTACCATTGTTCACGATGATCGGTATTTCAGTTATACTTAGAGTTGATGGTTGGAGAAATCTCTCGAAATCGAGATAAACTTGAAATCCTTTGTTTTCGGGTACACTTTCCGATAAATCAAAAAAATTAGTTATTAAACACCGAATCTTTATATCTGGAGGATTTGAACTACTTATATAGTCTCCGCTACTTCCTATATTCATTCCCAGGATATACCAACCGGATGTTGATAAGTAGTATTGGCGAGGATAATTATTGTTACACGTAAAAAAGTGACCTTTAGGATAAGGACTAGTTCCGCGAAAAGTAACTATACAGTCGATACGTGGATTTATATATCTTTCCATCACAAAACCGACGTTGTCAAAATGATTCTTGGCTTCCTCCGTGTCTGGTGGGAGTTTTTTTTCTACGTTTAAAGTAACCATTCGACTATCGACGTAACCCTTAGTAGCCACGTCGTGTTCCGCGGTTGGAGGGAGCGTAAATTTGATTCGTCTATTTTTTGCATCGAGTACCCCATCCTCGTCCTCGTTCAACGCCGTTTGAAGTTTGTCTATTTCGTAGGCATCTCTAATAACCTCGAAGAAATAGTCTCTATTAACAGCTTCCGAAGGGCTTTCGGGGCTCGCCAGGTTACTGATTCGTTTATTTTTAGCGTCGAATATGCCGTGAGAGTCCATGATCAAGGCATTATCAAGTTTGGTTTCTAATTCGTTTATACCGAGAAGCTTCGCGTCGACGTATTCTTTATTCGTGGCATCCTTAGATTGTGCTGGTGATGCGAGATTCTTGATTCGTCTCCGTGTTGCATCGAGTACCAAACGCTCACCCTCATCCTCGTTCAACGCCGAGTGAAGTCTATCTATGCGGTACCCATCTCTAATAGTCTCGAACAGAAATTCTCTAGTAACAGCTTCCGAAGGTTTTTCGGGGTTCATGAGGTTACCTATTCGTTTATTTTTTGCGTCGAATATTTCGCGAGAGTCCATAATCAAGGCATTGTCAAGTTTGGTTTCTAATTCGTTTATACCGAGAAGCTTCGTATCAACGTATTCTTTATTTGCGGCATCCTTAGATTGTGCGGGGGATGCGAGGTCCTTGATTCGTTTATTTTTTGCATCGAGCAGTCCATCAGGACCTTCCTTTAAAGCGTAACCGAGTTTGGTCTCCACTTCGTTTATAACGACAAGCTTCGCGTCGACGTATTCTTTATTCGCCGCATCTTTAGATTGTGCGGGGGATGCCAGATCCTTGATTCGTCTATCTTTCGCGTCGAGTTGCCCATCGGCACTTTCCTCCAATGTAGTTTTTAAATTTTTTACATCTATCAACTGAGAATAAGTCACCGCATCTTCGGGATCTACACCAGCAGCTAGATTAGTT
>JAHWFP010235751.1:498-65653 GCA_023313725.1 Lithobius niger
GCTGAAAGTGCCATTTTTGAGATCCAAAAATGCCTTTTTCTTCCAGTCGGACATTATGGTTTTGATGTCCCCCCCTCTTGCGATAAATAATGGCCGGTCCCTAACGACTAAGGAAATTATTTTGTTCGAAGTACTTGGTAAAAAAAAAAAAAAAAATTCGTACAAAAAGCCGCCCAAAAGAGAATAAAAGTACAAAACATTTGTTGGTTGTTTTTATTTTTGTTGTTGTAGTTATTACATGTTAGGGTGGGTCAGTTGTCACAGCTTGAATAACATTATTTCGTTTTTTTTCTTTTTCTGTGGCCTTTTTCCTCACGCTTTTTTCACAGGTTTTTTTCGTGACGTTTATTTCCTCGGTCTGCAGTTCACACTCGATTTTTGCCCCACGATTTTATTTTCCACATTCTATTTTACTTGAGTTTTTTTCCCGTGGCTTTCCCACGGTTTTAACGGCGTTTGGTAAGGAGAGGGACAACCTCAGGAATTGAACTGGAAACATCCGATCACCATTGGGGACAGAGATAGCGTCCAGAATAGGTCAGAGTTTATCCCGTAACCACTGATAGTCTATCACATTACTGAACAGTACTGAATTGCAGCAACTTTGTCAAGGGCTCCATGCTAGTCATCGATCAGACCAACTTCTTCAATCAACTATTGGTTCGCGATGACCACAACGAGTAAACCAACTATAACGTTTCGTTAAGGCGAAACATGCCTTTACATACTTACTGTGGCAGAAAATAACCTACATGAAAAATGAATTTAACTTCACACTGCTATTTGTTTCCTTTCTGTACGTCTCCAGCTGTTAGTTAGTTCTGTGCTGCATGATGCTGTGTTAGCCTGTGCTGGCCATGCTAACGTCGAGGCCAGCACTACTATGGAAATCCCTTCGTAAATTTAACTAACGTGAACAAATATAATTTGAAATACAGTTTGTACAATAGAAGAGAACGTAGGAAAATATCTAAACAGGCCACCAACGCCAAGTTTACACTTGCTACTGATACATCCCGGCCCCCCCCCCCCCGGACCCTTTCAACTTGTTTTCAGCTTCACCTGTTGCTGTCAAAAGTAAAATTAGAGGTAACACTGCAAAAATAATAATACTGTTTCTTTGTTGCCAAAACATCTTAACCTGATAATTTAGCATTACATTCCTCGAATGTGATGTTCCCCTGGAGGTTTCTTCCGGTGCGCAGGCGCCTGCTTGCATGATCTTACTGCGCACGTGCGTGGCAGTACTCCCTTATAAAAGCGAGAGCGCGGACGCTTTCGGCATTCATTTTTCTTCCAGAGGTGTCTCCATGCCACCTCGTGCAGTCAGTTCCCCTGTCTTTTGCACGGAAATTTGGATTCTACCCGATGATGGCTGCCGCATCCGAAGCTCCCACTTCGCTCGCAACTCCCTCTCATGCTCCTTCGTCCGCAAGCTACTGTTTTCGCCCTCGACCTCGCCGCTGTTGGCCCGATCCCTGCTACTTCCTTCACTGAAGCACCACTTACAAGCGTCAATGTTTTCACGGACTCTCCCTTGCAACCCGGCCAACGCACCTCGCCGGCCGAACCATTGGACCTTACAGCTCTACAAGACGACTTTCAACGGGCGAAAGTCGTCTACCGTGAAGCTAAGAAATCCCTTCAACGAGCAACGGCAGCTTCTCGCTCGCCTGCCCGCAACTCTCCTTTGGATTTATCATCCAACTCCTCCCGAATAGGTAGAAGTGTCTCCAGCAACGAAGTCCGAAACATCGTCCAGGAAACGGTCCGTGTGATGCAAGAAAATCCCATGCCGCCTCCCTCTTGCATGTCTTCCGCCCGACACGCTCGCACGCAAGCCTGGGTAACTTCTGCCTCCAGTCGTGACTCCCATAAACGGGACTCGACGCCTACGTCGGCCCTCTTAAGAAATGCAAGCCGTCTTCCCCCTCTCGCCCGCCAGTTTCTCCCTCTGCCGTCCCCCTGGCTGCCACCAAAGCTTTGCCGCCTACCGTTCCACTTTCGTCCGGCAAGAAGATTCACTTCCCGGATGATGCCGCTGACGACCAGACTTTCCCGCTGGCTGCACTCTAAAGAGGGTTGAAGAAACCATTCCCGACTGCTTCCTCTTCAAACCTTCGCAGTCAACTGATGCTCCCGTGATCAACCGTGGGCTGAAAACTGGTTTCGGCTTTGCCCTCAGAGACAAAGACTCCAAACCCCGCAATATTCTAGGGCAATCCACCACGCTTTTAACCTGCCTCCTCCGGAATGAAGGCTCCCTGCTCGGCAAGGGCGACCCTCTCGCTCTCGACAAGGAACCACCACCACTTCGACCAGGCCGTGAAAGCAGCTTCTTTCGCCTGCTGGGCGACGGCGCCACAAACCCGAACAACTTCGCAACTTACCCTGAATGCGAATTCTTAATTAAAAATGGACTTTGGCACTGCTCTATCGATTCCCAAGAAAGCTGACGTCCCGAATTTCATCCTCTACGAAAACGACAAGTGCATCCGGCTGAGTCTTCGCGCCGCTTCACAAGTCGACTTTCTCAACATTTCGGTTAACGCCTTGTGCGAGAAATTATCTCCGGACGCAAGTCCTGAAGAACTACGCAATCTTTCGTCCTTAATCGCGCAGCTCTTCCAGAAGGCAAGCTTCGCCACATACCATTCCATCAACTGGGCTACTAGAGCCCTTTTTAACAATACCCTACTCCTCCGGGACATCGCTCTTTCGTCTGCTACCAACTTGCAACGTCTCCACGATGCACCGACTCCGGAACCAGCCCATCCACGAGTCTGACACGCTCTTCCGTGGTCTCATCCCAACTCTTGCTCCTCACCTGGACATCTCTAGGAAACCCAAACCGCAAAAACAAATCTCTTCCACCTTTCGTCCGGCTCTGAAGAATAAACAGCCCATTCCCCGTCCTCCTCTAGACAATTGGAACAAGACGTCGGCTCCCTCCCAATCTCCCCGTCCCACTGACTTTCGCCCGAGAAACTTGCAGCCCTTTCGGACAGACCAGCCTCGCTCCCGATCCAACGCAACCAGAAGCGAGTCGCCACTCCAGACCGACGAAGCCGCCAATCGTCACTAGGGGGCAGAAGCGGCTTTCGTAAAAATCGACAATGACGCCTCTCACCCATCCTGCCTTCCTGTCGGTGCGAAACTACGCCGATTCCTCCCGGCTTGGCTACAATTAACATCAAACACGGAAGTCCTTTTCATCGTCGAACACGGCTTTCGTCCGAAATTTCTTTCGAAACCCCCGCTCCTCCCGACACCGCCGTGGGAATTCTCTCCACCGGTAACTCCACTACTTTCGGTCGAAATTTCTCGAACTCCTACGGAAAGACGCAATACAGGAATGCAGCAAGCCAGGTCCGGGTTTCTACAGTTCCATCTTCACCCGACCAAAGAAGTCAGGAGGCTCTCGTCTGATTTTCAACATGAAACCTCTCAACAGATACATCCTCAACAACCACTTCAAAATGGAAACTCTCGATTCCATCCGTCTTTCGTTCAAACAAAAACGACTGGACAATCACCATCGACCTAGAAGACGCTTACCTCCACGTCCCACTCCATCCAGCCATCACGCACCTCTTTCGGTTCATCTACAACCAAAAAGTCTACGAATTGGTTGTAGCCCCCAGAATGCAGCCCCCAGAATCTTCACAACGGTTCTCAAACCAATTTTGGCAAACCTACACCAAAACTAAATTCAGGCCAAACGCCTATCTGGACCCTCTCGTACTGGAACAAAACAAGGACAAGACCATTTCCCTGTTAAACCGACTGGGCTTCGGAGTGAACTACTCAAAATCTCGCCTAACACCAGCACAAGTTTTCACCTTTCTCGGTGCCTCTGTCGACCTCCGCACAGCAAGAATTGCCCCCTCCCCAGAACGAATAGAAGATCTTCATCTCCACGCCCGTCTCTTTCGGTCGAAAACAAGTTTTTCTCCTCGGGAACTAAACTCCCTCATCGGGAAAATGGACGCAATGGCGAACCTCGTCCCCTAAGGCCGATGGATAGTAAGACCGTTTCACCACCACCGCATAGACAACCCTTCAATCAATCAGGACCATCCGGACAAACAAATCCCCTTCAATCCCAACTTTCCTCTGGACTCCCTCCTTTCGTGGTCAGATGTCACCAACCTCACGAAGACACCACCTCTTCACGAGCCACATCCGAATCTGCTCATCTTTACGGACGCCTCGAGAACCGGCTGGGGTGCCCATCTTGGCACTCAAGAAGCCTCCGGCCTCCAACCTGCACAGAACACATCAACTCCCTCGAGCTTTGAGCAATACTAGTTGCTCTGCTTCATTTCCTCCCGAAAATCAGAAACAAGACAAGTCCAGTCCGACAACACGACCGCCCTAGCCTACGCAAGGAAAGAAGGAGGAACGAAATCCAGATCTCTCCACAGCTTAACGTCAGAAATTTTCAACCTCTGCATACCGCACAACATCACACTCCCTCTCCACATCCCAGGCAACAGGGATGTGATTGCTGACTCTCTGTCACGCCAGTAACCACCAACAGGCAAATGGTGTTTCAAGAAATCCATTTGCGAATCTCTCATCATTTGGGGCACTCCGATGATAGACCTGTTTGCCACGAGGCACAATGCCAGACTTCCCCTCTACATAAGCCCGATTCCGGACGAAACAGCAGTAGCAGTAGAGGTCTCGACGTTCCCATGGCAAAACCTGTTCCCTCTCTGGCCATCAGCAGCGTGGTTCCCGCTCCTTCTGGAACTACTAGTCGACACTCCCAGAAGTCTACCCCCTCAACCAGATCTTCTGTCCCAACAGAAAGGAACAAAGCTACACTCGAATGTACCAAACCTCAACCTACACGGTTGGCTACTATCATCAAACGCCTAAAAAAGGCTGGAATTCATGACGAAGAGGCTGAACGCATCGCCTCAAAGGCAACCAGGGATTCCACTAACCGGATGTACGACAGCCACTGGTCCAAATGGATTCGTTGGTGTATCTCAAAACAAGCTAATCCTATCAACCCACCTCTTCCCACCCTTCTAAACTTCTTCAGAGACTTTATTAACATCGACAAACTCAAAGGCTCTACAATCCTGGTCTATCGATCTGCCTTAAACACCGTTTTCAAAGCCGCCAACAACACGAACCTACTTGAAGACTACCGAATTACTGCCCTTCTACGTTCATATGAAGATGACTTACCACCAGAAGGCCGTTAACAGACTGGGACCTTTCACTCGTCCTCCAGTCCCTAATGGGTGAACCATATGAACCCCTTCAGGACTCCTCTCTTCACCTCATGACTCGCAAGACGGTGTTCGTCACTTTTGCAGCCAGCCTACGGTGTTCGGAAATTCAAGCCCTCTCAGCAGACCCAGCATACTGCATCTTCGGCCCCAACTTTTCCTCTGTTACTCTCTACCTAAGATCAACATTCAGAACGAAAACACAAAAACCCTCAGAACCACCGAAACCAATCACTTTCCCGGCTCTATCCGCCCTAGTTGGCAACGAACCTGAATGCCTTCTGTGCCCAGAGAGCCTTACGCTTCTACCTAACCCGGACACGTCATGAAGACATCCGCCGAGGAAGAAACCAACTTTTTCTCCCAATTGATCCCCAATCTGGCGAAACGTCAGCTGCCATGGTATCGAGGTGGATTAAGTAAACAATCGAAGCAGCATATGAGAAAACTCCGAATGAGAGCATGAGAGTGACGGCTCACGAAGTGAGAGCTGTCTCCACATCATGGGCCCATCACAACGCCATTCCGATAGAAGACATCCTAGCAGCAGCGTCTTGGCGCCATCGATCGACCTTCACCTCCCACTACCTCAGGGACATGTCGAGAGAAGAATCAAGTCTACAACGGCTGGGACCAATCGTCGCAGCCAGAACTGTAGTCAAACCCCCCCCCCCCCCCCATTAAACACTCGGAACACAGAAGCAAGCCATCCATGAACGAAGCAAGCCACCCAGATGGAAGCAAGACCCAAACAACAGCCCTTTTCAGGGCTACCAAATCCTACGATAGAGGTCCAAGTTCCTGTTCTCACCTGTTCTGAATAAAGTGCAAATTTTTTCTCTTCCAGATAAAAAAAATTTGGGGGGAACGCCTACTTGCATCCCGGGGCGCTCGTCAGGATGGTGCCCGCCACCAATCTTTGACGAGGTCTGCTGATAATGCTAAATTATCAGGTTAAGATGTTTTGGTAACAAAGAAAGAACATTTTGCCGGCCCCCAGCCAGGCCGGCTAAAAATGGTTTCTTTGTGCCTAAAACATACTTCTGCTCCCGCCCTGCCTTCCCTATCGAGTCACCGCCTGACATATTGAGAGAAAAATGAATGCCGAAAGCGTCCGCACTCTTGCTTTTATAAGAGAGTACTGCCACGCACATGCGCAGTAGGATCATGCAAGCGGGCACCTGCGCATCGGAAGAAACCTCCAGGGGAACATCACATTCGAGGAATGTAATGCTAAATAATCAGGTTAAGTAGTTTTAGGCACAAAGAAACCATTTTTAGCCGGCCTGGCTGGGGGCCCAAAATGTTCTTTTTACCGCTTGAGTACAAACAGATGAGAGCTATATTTTTTTTTTTTAGTTCCTTAAGGTGAAACGTGCCTTTATGCAGTTACCGTGATAAAATAACCTAGTTGCAAAATTAAGTTAACTTCATACGGCTTTTTATTTCCGTTATGCACCTTTCTAGCTATTAATTAGTCCTGTGCTACGTGTTGCTATGCACACAGTCTTGTGGATTTTAAACACCAATTCAGTTTATTGGCAGTGGCTTAATCAATAAAGGTGCTAATCTATAATTGTGTGATACAATAATTGGTACTGGTTCAAGTCAAACTCGCTCCTACTTTTTATTTTTCAAGTTAAACTCTCGCTCCTACCTTTTATTTTTAATACATATTCAAGTGTTGACACTAGGGTGAGCTTCCTCAAGGAAGGGAGCAGCTCCTTACTTAAGTGTGATTGCGTCATTGACTTGCTCGCGCAACTAGAGTTTCTAGTTTTGGTGTCGGGTTTCGAGACGAATTAAGCTTATTTCAGTCATCTAGTAACAGGTGTCGCATCCGTACAATGTGGGGTTTTTGATCATACGCTAGAGTGTACTGAATCAGATAGAGGTGGAAACTCATCAATTTCATAGACTCATGCTTATATTCAATCCATTAACACTCGGACCCGTCATTTTGGATCACGCAATTTTTTTGTGTGCTGATCTTACATTATAAACTGGTACCAGAACCGAAGCAAGGGAACCCCCTACAATGAAAACGGGCGAGTGTCAATTCTTTGGCTGGAAGTTAAAATTGGCACATTGTTGCCTCAAATAACAATTTGCTCTGTGCAGAGGCATGTCTTAAATGACGTCATGCACGAAGGACAGTTAATTTTCACACGGTCAAACCAGTGTGTCTGTTAGCTCTGCTCTTGGCATTATAATGCTTAAAAATTAGGAGGGGGGGGGGGAGCATTGCATCTGTTACCATTAAGAATATGATTACCCATTAACTGAACATAAAAGGTAATTTTTGGTTGTTTGGGAAGGGGACCAAATCAGTTTAGGGGAGATAATGGGGCAAAAGGGAAACTTGCAGGAAGAAAAAGTGCCCGTCAGACAACAGTGTTAAATGAACGTGCACGAAGGACATTTATTTTTTGCACGGTACGGCTCGGTCAAGCCAAAGAGATAAACTGAGTTGGGGGTTCCTTAACGAGGAATGCCCATGTGTGGTGCAGTGCTTCCGTTAGCCCTGCTCTTTAGAAAATAAAGACATTGGGAGGGGGGGGGGGGGAAGCAGTGAGTGCATCATTTACCACTAAGCATATGATTACGCAATAACTGAACCTAAAAGGTACTTTCTGGCTTGTAGTCCTAGGTGTAAGCAAAAAAAAAATTGCACTTTATATAAGGATAACACCTTCTTTGGTGTACTTCATGTCCACACCCATGAGAAACTTTTAGGAAGAGGTGCCCACCTGAAACCTTTCCAAAAACCAACATGGACGTCATACAATAAAGAAATTCAAAATTGTACTAATGTATACAAGTTTGGTGTCAATTGCTAGGTTTTAAGGTCTGGCGAATTCAATAAAAAAAAATGGCTCTAAGAAGGTTCCAGGACTCCATACGACAAGATATCCAAGATGGCGGCCAAAATGGTGGCAAAATTCAATAAATTTTCATAATTTTAAAATAAACTGATAAGGTAGCAGCAGATTTGCATTAGTGCTCAAAAACATGAGTTCGTTTGCAATGACGAGTAACTGGCAAACACCAGATCAAATTCGTAAATGTAGTGTAATGTGTTCGTAATTAGGAGCTAAGTTGTGGCTGGTTCTCTATGCTGTAACACCGCATTTTTCTTCAATTCACCATACGTTACATCTTTAAAGTGATACGGTAGCAGTTGTAATTAAGATAAATGGATGTATTTAGACTTAGATATCAGGTATCGATGTTTATTTTCCATCACGGATAATTAGAATGATTTATTGCAATTAGGAGCCAATCTACGGCAGTTTACGTTGTAGTGATGCCCATTTTTCGTCTATTTACCACAAGTTACATCATTAAACTGCTGCAGTAGCCGTTCTAATTAGGATAAATAGAAGTAAGTGGGCTTAGATGAAGAATGGAGAAGTATATTTTGGAACAACAGTGATTATAATGATTTCAAGTAATTAGGAGCTAAGCTACGGCAGTTTATGCACACTGTAGTGGTGTGCTTTTTGCGTCTTATTTACCACAAATTACATCTGTAAACTACTTCAGTAGTTGTTCTAATTAAGATAAATGGATGTAATTAGGCTTAGATGGAGATGTATATATTCGAAAAGGGTAAATAGAACGGTTTATCGCAATTAGGAGACAAGTTACAACTGTTTATCTATCTAGGCTTTCTTCTTCAATTCAATGCATGTTACATCTTTAAAATGATGCGGTGTCAGTTCTAATTGTGATGAATGGATGTATAGGATTATATGAAAGGTGGCGAAATGTATATACCAACACGGGTAATACAAACGGTTTATTCTAATTAGGAGATAAGCTATAAGCGTTTATCTTTGCTGTAGCTCCATGCTTGCTTCAATACTCTCCAAGTCACATCTTTAACATGACGCGGTGGTAGTTATAGTTATGATTAATGGATATATTTTAATTACGCTTGTTGGAAAAGATACATCTCCACTTTCAATCTAAGCCTGATTATATCCATCTATCTTAATTAGAATGGCTACTGCAGCAGTTTAAAGATACTTGTGATAAATAGACTGCCGCAGCTTAGCTCCTAATTGCAATAAATAGTTTTAATTACCCTTGTTCCAAAATATACATCTCCATCTTTCATCTAAGCCTAATTAAATCCATTTATCTAAATTAGAACGGTTACTGCAGCAGTTTAACGATGTAACGTGTGGTAAACAAGACAAAATCCACATCACTACAATGTAGATAAACTGCCATAGCTTAGCACCCGTTTACATCGTTTTAATTACGCACGTTGAAAAATACACATCTCCACATGATATCTAAGCCCAAATACATCCATTTATTGTAATTAGAACTTCTGCCGCTGTACTTTATAGGTGTAACTTACGGTGAATTGAAGAAAATACAGTGCTACAGCATAGAGAAGTAGCTGCAGCTTAGCTCGTAATTACGAATACACTACACAATGGATTAGCTCTGGTGTTTGCCAGTTATTATAGTCATTGCAAACGAACTCACGTTTTTGAGCACTAATGCAAATCTGCCTCTACCTTATAAGTATATTTTAAAATTATGAAAAACGCTTGAATTGTACCACCATTTTGACCGCCATCTTGTATATCTTGTCGTGTGGAGTCCTGGCACCTTTTTAGAGCATTTTTTTTTTAATTTGGTAGACCTTTAAAACCTAGCAATTGACACCAAACTTAAATACATTAGTATAATTTTGAATTTTTTTATTGTGGCACCCATTTTAAAAGCAAAATGCGGCCATGTTGGTTTTTGGACAAGTTTCAGTTGGGCAGCCCTTCCTAAAAGTTTCACATGGGTGTGGACATGAAGTACACCAAAGATAGTGTTATCCTCACAAAGTGCAGTTTTCTTTGAAAAATTTGCTGCTTACACGCAGGACTATTGGTTGGAATGGGAACCGTAGCTATTTCATTTGCCAAAATCTCATTAAAGGGGGAAGGGCAGTATTAAAAATTCAACTATGTGTAGCAAAGGGTGGGACGGATAGGTGTATAGGACGGCAACAGAGTGGATGGGAGAAAAGCAGGTGGGGAGAGGATTGGAGGAAAAGGAGAGTATTACAGGGGAAAAAATTGTCCGTCGCACTGTACGTTCAGGCAACACTGAGCGAAAACTGGGAAACAACCATGGGTGAAACAAAACCCTGGGCGAAGCCAGGTACTACTACTAGTATGCTCATAAGAAGCAATTTCTCTTTTACGGTTTTTTCCTCAAAGAAGTTTCTTACTATCTGCAAAATACCTCCATTCTACATGACAAATTCGTTTAATTTTGCTTTTCCCATGCTCAAACATCAATAAATCTTGAATTTATGGATTTCAACGTCAGTTGCCCACTTTTCACGCTAGGTGCGCTAGCGCCACTGCTGCAGCCGCCTGCCTCTTGGGGAAAACCCTATTCGTTTTTGAGCACGCACGCAGTAAGACGTGCGTTTCCCAACAAAGAGAAAAGGATGGCCGACCAAAATAGTGAAGATGAGTTGGCTAGCATCAGTGACCTTCTGAAGGATGGGTATTTTGCATCTTGCCCGTGCCAGAAGACACCTCAGATCACCACCCTCTATGCAGGAGATGTAAGGCTTTTAATTGTACAACAGAAGTATGTAACATTTGTGATTTGCACAAACCGGATTCGGTGAAAAGAATTTTATGGACTTAGCGTCGATCTGATCAAAAGAAGGAACAATTGAAAAGAAAAAAACGATAAAGGGCAATTGTCTCTTGATCGGAGGTTATAAGAAATGGCCAAAGACCCTTCAGGTAAACAGTGCAACGGATTCGTCGTCGGAATTCGATGGTTTCTCGGTCGGGACTAAGACTGTGTACCCTAAGGGCATGTTAGGCTCGATGGTGACGGCGGCCCATGACACGGCCAAGGCGGTGGTGACGGACCGGACGACTGACATGGAAAATAAAGTGGTTCAAAAAGTGAGTGCTACTGTTTTGTCACGGGTCCATCGCAGGTTTAGTGTCGACGGAAAATTCTCTCATTGCACAACAGGGACTGTCGAGTGGTACGGCGTGTGCTGTAAACACAAACAAAAGCAAAGAAGCTGTACTCCATGTGACTGATATAGACGTTTCCCTCACGGAATTTGGTGAGCATAATGTGTTTTTGAACAGTGATTTGTCCGTACACGTGAAGGAATCAACGGCCATACTGTTAAAGACACTAGGGGCAACAGATTCCGGGACAATGGCTTCGCCGGGTGGTTTGCTGCCAGCCAAATCGAATCATCCGGATAGCGGAAAAAGGGGTGCGAAAACGAAATCCAATGATGACAATCTGAGGGCATAGAGTAACAAGCATCAGGTGTCGGTCTCGGCCTCCAGGAAGGCAAAGGTGAGGGTAAGCATTCAAAAGACACGCCATCTGCACCCGAAAAGAAGGAAATCAGACAGGTGAGTGGTTCAGTGAAGAAGCAGACCAATCCGTCAGCGCCTGAGAAAAGGGTTAGCGGACAGGATAGTAGTGTGTTTAAAGGTCTGAACACCCTGTCCGCACCCGAGAAAAGGGTTAGCGAACATGGGGACAGTTCACTTAAGTCTAGGCAAGCCATGCCCGCGCCTGAGAAAAAGGCCAGTGGGAGGGCGAAGTTGGTTGACAAAAATCCTAGCACGGGGAGGCCTAAGGGTGGATCCTACACCGGGACTAACCATAGTTCGCCGGATCATGATCTAGATTGCAGTTCGCACGCACAACAACAGAGTTCGCCGGATCGCGGTTCGCAGGTGACGGCTCGCACTTCGCACGTCATCACAGTCCGCAGGTCGTACAACTGCTCAGTCCACCAGTTCACCGGGGATCTCCTGGCCATTATGAGGACCACGACGGGAAGTACACAGGGCAGCACGGATCGGGCCGTTCTGCCAATTGTCAGGGTTGATGAACATTCACTGGTGGAGCACGACGAGTACGAAGACTCCCAGAACTATGACCAGGATCACTACACACCAGACAATCTTGTGACCAACAAGAGGGAGATCAATCAGGGTTCCCTATCATCGGTTCCAAAGTGGAGAAAAGTCGGTTTCAAAGAAGAAGACGTTTTCCTTGAAGAAAGGAGTTTCGGAGAGGAACAATGTGCACAAGAAAGACAGTGGGAAGAAACCGTCGCTAAAAAACCTACGCCCCTGAGTCTACGGACAAAGACGACCCATTCGAGGAGGGGCTGGGTTTCATACATTGGGAGCACTTCGCGGGTTTCATGTACAAATACCTAAAGGAGACCCAATACTGCAAGTCGGCAGCACCGGATCCAGCCGACCCTCCTCACAAGACATTTGCAAACTCCGGAGCACCCGAGCCCCCTCCACCTTCCTCAATCGGCTGTGGGTTTCCGGCAGTTGCTAAATATGGAATCCGTCACGTGGAAAAGCGGGCAACCGATTTGTGTCTCTTAGCTATTCCCCCCACACGATCCGAGTACATCAAAAGTTCATCCGGAGAGGATGAACCTCGAGCTGTATTCCATGCTGAGGACACCCCAGTTCATTCGGATTACGATGCAACAATTCGACTAAGACGAAGTGCTATGAGAAGCAGCATACGCGCAAACTCGCATGCAGATCTAGCATATTCGGCGTCGATGGCAGCTTTGAAGACTAGTGACAGAGGTACCTTCTCTCAGAGAAAACCAGACAGTAAGAGAGTGCCTCCACAAAATGAAGAGGGCGTCGTCGTTCGAGAGAGACAGCCTCAACTCGTCCTTACGGCTGTTGCTCAACACTGTCTTCCGCAAGAGGGATGCTCTCCTAGGATCCGCGTCAAACATTCCCACGGACGTAGCAGGCCAGTTGAGGTTAACCCCGATACACGGATCGACAGAATTGTTCGGCGGCAAGCTCTTCCAACTCGCTCCCGAGCCGAGGGAAAAGACAAAACCACATCCAGTGGGTAACCCTGCTCCCAGAGGGAACCCCGGAAGGGCAAGATCTGCGAACAGGATTTATGCTCCCTGCTCACAATACAACAACCAGGAAGGAAGAGGAAGGGGACGATCTGCAGCCTTTTCGGGACCCTCCCACACAACCAAGGGGTAGGGGTCAACACTGAGGGAGAGGCTTCTTCTGAGGGAGAGGACGGAGAGCTGGTAGCAGACCTTGACGACCAATCGGGATGGTTTCTCCCCTCTCACTGGTGAAATACCTTGACGGCTGGAAGGCGATAACGAACGACAGTTTCATACTAGAGACTAGATAGAGTTCGGCTACGCCCCCCCCCCCCCCCCCCGCTTCATCGGCACCAAGACCCATGGACAAAGCCCCAGATTGGGGGAACCAGGAGGTCCAGAATTGCGAGCTTCGCAACGAAGTGGAAAAGGAAAGGGAGCAATCGAGAGATCTCAACCGGACTCCAAGGGCTTCTGGAACCCGGTGAGGGTCATCCCGAAGAAAGGAGGGGGCACCCGACTGATTTTCAATCTTCGTCTTCTAAACAGCCACATTCAGAAGGATAAATTAAAAATAGAAACGATAGGGAAGATACGAGAGGCGCTGAGGGACAAGGAATACACAGTTTCATTGAACCTCGAGGACGCATACCTCCACGTCCCACTACACCCGGATGCGAGACACCTCTTCAGGTTCGAGTGCGAGGGAGTATTGTATCAGTTTTCCACGCTACCATTCGGGTTGTCAACGGCACCACACGTTTTCAGCCGTATGCTACGCTCGGTCCTACATTAAGAGAAGACGGAAGCACATGCTTACATAGATGATTGGCTGCTCCGTCACTTATCACCATGCCGGCTCTTCGATCAGATGGACCGCTACGTGTGTTTGTTCCAAAAACTAGGACTGGTAATCAACAAGAAGAAATTGAGACTCGTCCCGAGTCAGACTTTCATATTCCTTGGAATGGAGTTTGACTTGCCACAAGCAGGTTTCGGCTTTCGCCCAAGAGAATAGGCAAGACCAGTTCTGCGGTGAGAAGGCTACAGGACAGATCCGAGACAGCCGCAAAGGAGTAGAATAGAATAGAATAGAATAGATAAACCCGACGGTGCAAGCTAAAAGCCAAGAAGCACCCCCCCCCCCCCCCCCAAAAACACAGACCAACAAGGGGCCAGCCACCAAAAAAAGCCTAAGCAAGAAAGTGGTACAGCCGATTTTTATAGGAATCAAGTAGTCCAGTCAACGAAGGCTCAAATTTGGCAAATGGTGGAATAAAATCCCAAAGTGTTGAAACTTTGTGAGGTTGTTCGGGGAGGTCTGGTAATGACTACATCAAAAGTCCTGATGATTTGGAGGTGAGCTCGCTTCGCTAGACCACAAAATGCCCCAAAATAGGTGACTTTTTATTTGTTTTCTGTTAATATCTCTGAATCTATGAGACCTACCAAAAAATGTTCCTTACAAAAGTTAGAGGGAACAAAATTTACCACAAACTTGATCATATTTATTTTTTCTCTAGCACCGGTAGTTTGCGAGATATTAGAGTTCAAAAATTGAGAAATCTCAGAAATTGGCAGAGCTCTGCTACACGCGGTGTACATAGATTAGGTGAACCAACCTTAACCTCCATTAAGTTACTATACCAATCATATAATATCAAACACTTATTTACCACTATACATATTTATTTACTGCATATAACATCGAATCGTAACATGACAAGTAAACACAATAACATCAAATCAAGTCGAAGTCAACGTCCTCTTCCTGAAGGTTATTGTCCTAACAGTTGGTGTCAGGCTATTCAAATAGTCATCGTGGCAGTTGTGGCAGATTATTTTTCTCTGCCACTAAAACACTTGTAGCAGAACCATTGTGGCTCGCTGTGACATGGTTTCCAGGTCTCCTGGAACTAGCGAAAGAGGACCCTATACAACTATCATTGACACCCCTTTTCCTCTCACAGAACCGAGGGAGGACGGTCCACCCGCCTCCGGAGGTGCTTCATCTTCACGGGTCGAAACTATGAAGGGACATTTAGTTCAAGAAGGATTTTCCGAGGACGTGGCTAACAGACTCCTACAGTGCATCAAGACGGCGACGGTGAAGATGTATGAAGGAAAATGGAAAAGATTGTATAGGTGGGCTAAGAGCCATGGGTGTGACCCCATAATCCCTGTCTTTTTTGGTCATAATTTCTGGAGGAACTTTATCAACAAGGCCTGTCCCCCACGTCCATTAAAGGATATCATGCTGCAGTGAACTTCGTCTGACCGGCATGGGCAGGTCGTTAGTCGGAACAGACCCGAGGATCTCTCAGCTTGTAGCAGCGTTCGAAAAGGCTAAACCATTGACAAAGAGGCTATTTCCCACCTGAGCCTGCCGCTGGTGCTGACCAGTTTAACAACAAGACCGCCTTTCGAACCTCAGAAGACGGTATTCCTAGTAGCATTGGCGTCTGCAGCTCGACGGAGTGAGATGGCAGCGTTCTCTAGGGACGACGGGTTCATACGCTTCGCTCGATTCTGGTCATCAGTATCATTGGTGTTCCCGGCGAGTTTTTAAGCCAAAAACTCTAGGCCGGACATACCACAGAGGCCGGTCGTGATACAGGCACTGGGGGAAAGGAGTGCGAGAGGGAGTGACCCACAATGCCCAATAAGGGCACTCAGGTACTACGTGGTCAGAACCTCGGAGTCAGTCCAACGAGTGCAACATGGAACGGGCTACACACCACTGTTTCTAGACGTTGACACGGCGTCAGGGAACATGCTGAACAAGCGGGTGAGACCATTCAAGCCGGGAGGTGGATTTCTAAAGTGATTAAGAGAGCAGACGAGCTGAGCCCGGAACACCCTGACACCGCAAGGGAGGTACGGGCTCTCGAGGTGAGGGCGCTGTCAGCTTCCTGGGCCTACGACTGCGGTACACCTCTGGACGAGGTAGTAGCAGCCGGGTCATGGAAAAGTAAAAACAGATTCATTAAACATTACCTACGTGATACTTGTGGTGAACGTGGACGTGATGTCATCAAGCAGCACGTAGTTGCCGGATCAAAAGGAGACCGGCAGACGACAGTGTGACGTGTCATGTGAGAACAACACACTGGTGAAAAAGCGCGGGCAGAACACTGGTGAAAAGCCGATTCACACAAGAAAAGCGATTTTCAACAGGGTTATCAAAACCTCAACAGCCGGAATGGAAACGAGAGGAAGGAGGAAAACACAAAAGAAAACTACTGCACACAGGTGAATTGGACAGTTAGGCTAGTTAAAACTTGAAGTGTTTAGAATTGTCATAATTAACCTTTCAAGTTTGTTGCCCACACCCCATTCTGACAAAGTCAGCATGTAGAATGGAAGTTAAGTACTTTGCAGATAGTAAGAATGGAAGTTTTAACACTTGATAACCCATAACCACCTAAAAAAACTTTCAGAACCTTTAATTTTTTAGAGTCCATGTGGTACTCGGGTCTGTTCTCGGATTCGAACCGGCATTCTCTTGGTTTGGAGCCAACGACGCTGACCACTGGGCAGTGACACTCGCTTTGCTTGGGTCCCCTTACAAAGCTCACCAGTTTTTCGCTGTTGTACGTTGAAGGCGTACGTTGGTATCTAGGCGGCTACGGGTTAAAATTAGTTTTTACTATCGTAAAAATACTTACCTCCAGTAAAAACCCGCCTACGGAACAAGAAAGGTTCAAAAGCGAATGGGGTTTTCCCCAAGAGGCAGGCGGCTGCAGCGGTGGCGATAGCAGCGCACCTAGCGGGAAAAGTGGGAAACTGACGTTGAAATCCATAAATTCAAGATCAATTGATGTTTGAGCATGGGAAAAGCAAAATTAAACAAATTTAGCATGTAGAATGGAGTTAAGTATTTTTACGAAAGCAAAAACTGATTTTAACAAGTTAAAATTTCCATTTTTTCTCAGAAACCGCGGCCCAAACAAAAACTACACCGAGGCAACACCTATGCTATTAAGTTCTCCTTTGTCTTCCACCAGTTCACTACTTGCCTCGGAAGGTTTGAAAGAGAGATGACATCGTCCCAACTCGTCTGAGGATACCATTTCAAATTGTGAAACCAGTGAACCAGTTTCATTTTCCATTGACCTAGAGGTACCAGTTTAGTACACGAATCGATGAGACCTATGCTGGATGCCAATTCCTGGGCGGAGATTTCCTTTTTTCCCAGAAGATCTTCCATGTTTGACTGAAGCTTTTCGACTCTTTCCAGATATGGATGAACCGTGAAGTTGGAAAGATGAAAATGAGCCCCCAGGAACACGAAATCCTTTGCGGGTGTGAGTCTCGACTTCCCTATATTGACCCCTAGACCCAAGGTTTGGAACAGACGAAGGCATCTTCTTTCTGACGGAGGAGTCGAGTTCTTGAAAGATTCCGAACCAGCCAGTCGTCTATATAAGCGTGCGCCCTGATGTTGTTGACATGAAGATGAGCAAGCACTGGCCGAAGGACTGCTGTAAAAACTTGAGGAGCTGTTGCCAGGCCGAAAGGAAGCACCTTGAAATGGTATGTTTTCCTTTTTACGTAGAAACGAAACAGATGACGAACCGATGGATGTAACGAAACGTGGAGGTAGGCATCCTCCAGGTCTATTGAAATGGTGTATTTGTCGCGCTGAAGTGCCTCCCGAATTGACTGTATTGTTTCCATCTTGAAATGCTCGGTCGTCAGGTGCTGGTTAAGTTTCCGAAGATTGAAAATCAACCTTGTCCCTCCACTTTTCTTGCCTATAACTCTTACGGGACTCCAGAACCCTAATGTGTTTGGAGGCGACAACTCGATTGCCTCTTTCTCGAGCAACTTCTTGATTTCTTTTCCCAGACCTACGCCTTCTTTTTTGTCCACAATTCAGAGGGGAGGCCTGAATGTGGTGGCTGGATGAGAGTGGAATGGAGGAAGATAGCCATGTTCGACCACTGAAAGCGTGAAAGTGTCGGTCGTGGTTTCTCGCCACTGCTTGATGTGATGTTGTAGCCGACCCCCCCCCCCCACCTGCCGGTGAAGAGGGGAAGGCTGAGGCAGGCCCACGTCAATAGTGAGGCCGTCGTCCTCTTCATCTGAAAGATCCACTTCCTCTGAAGGATCCACGCCCCCTGCCAAATCCTCTGCCCCTTTCCCTGCTCTGGAGAGGGGCATTATCCGGAAAGGGCCACCGTGACCTAGGGCGGTCAGGAGTCACTGGGTTCTTAGGCTGCTTGTCAACTCTTCCATCCTTTTGTTGTACCTGAGGCAGGTTCTTGGGATAACCATAACTTGCGTTCTTTATCTTTTTGCTGAAGAAGGGAGGTTTTGTGGTTGAGACAGTTTTCCCCTTATCGCGCAACTCCGGGGCGAGTTCAAGGAGTTTGCCTCCGAATAGGTCAGCCGAGCCGTGGATCGGCATTAAGCGTAATTGTCCTAGGACTTCCTTTGGAGTGTTGACAGCACACTGAAGCACCGCGTCCCTCCGTCTGAAGACCATGTTAAGAAGCAATCGCGAACTCCAGGCGAAACAATCTTTGTGGAATGAAGAAGCTCTCTTCATCAAATTCCGATAGTCTTCGATCAAGGGATGGTCCGCAAGTGATAAAGTGCTTCATGGTGTTGGCCGTCCCAGAATAAGCCAATGAAGCGTGGGAGTTAGCACGCATTGCAACACGAAGAATGACCTCGTCCTCCTCATAGAATGACACGGGGGTACTGAAATAGAAGAGGGGGTCTTCAAAGTCGAATCAGCCTCCATTGTTTGGTACGCGGGAATGTACTGAGCAGCTTCGAAGGTTTCAAACCGACGTTTGTTAGAACACCCCTTCCAGTAGACCGGAAAAAATCCTTCTTGAGTTTCGGGTCACGAGGTGGAAAAGGCTTTGAAACTGAAATTGACTTTTCATGCTTGCGATTCAAACTTTCTTGGTTCAAGAGCTGATGAAATGCAACGGCAGATTGAGGCATATGAAGCGGAGCTACACGCTTTCCCCCAGAGTTTGTAAGCATGTCCAATGGGGGATCGTCCGGATTCACTTCAGGAGGAACAAAATCTTTGCAGTACTCCATCGAATCAGAGAGGCTACGAATCAGTGCAGCATGAAAAACGTCCCAGTGAACAAAATCCAGCCCTTCTTCAAAAATCTTGGTTTTTGAGCCTGCAGCCGGCGCCTTCCCCATAATTTTTCATCCGAAAAATCATCAGTACCCGTGGTTGAGTCATATTCGTGCGGATATTCAGAGTCTGCACGCCCGAAACGGCGGGAATCAACAAAATCAACTTTCCGGCTTTTCAAATTTTCATGTCGCGAATGAGACTGATCATGGGGGCAAAGTCGGGATGCTGGGATTCAATAAAATCATCATGCCGAGATTTGTGATGCAGCTCCGAGATCTAGTCCCGTTGTCGAATGGGCGAAGCCAAAGAAGAAGCGCTAGATCTATGCAAAGTTTTGTGACCAACATGTGGTTTTATTGATGCATGGTGCATAACTGAAGACCCATTGATATTCACCGAAGCACTACACAGGCGTTTTGATGAACAGTTTAATGTGATTCCAGAATCAACCTTCAATACTTGGTGGGAGATTTACTAGCATGGCGTTTGGACGTATTGTTGGCGTCCGGGCGTTTGGGCGTATCACAGGCAGTTGGGCGTTTATGCATTTTGTGAGCCAACAACTTCGTGCCCTAAGAGATCCCTACAACGGCGTTTGGAGAATTATTTTTATGATCATGATGCGTGCAATCGCCCTTCAAGATTCCCTTTGTTCCTTTCATGGATGGAATCTGACATTTTGGTGACTTCAGCAATTTTTTCCCTGTTTTTAAACGATTAATCTCCGATTGGAGCGACGCAATCGTACTTTGCAACGCCGGAATTGGGTCTCTTTTTTTCTTGGGTGTCACCATTACCCGTGGCAATTCCCGACTCCTTCTGCGTCTTTTCTCGACAAGGAGATGAGCGGGTTGGGCAAGATCTAGTATCACACAAAGGCTTGTTTGTTTTAGACCTTTCAGGAGCTTTTTTATTTTCAACCACTGCTCCGCCCGGTTTACAAAACTTCGGCCCGAACTTGACCGCTTGAATTGAAACCATTGCCACATCAGACCCTTTGCCATGCTTTTTAATTTTATCCACCACATCATTATTTACCTTACTTTCTTTCTTCGTCGACTTTTTGATTTTAGAAACATCATCCATCTTCTTGGTGCACGGAGCTTGACATTCGGCTGTATGAGAGCCGCCATTTTGTGTATCGTCGGCAACGGCATTGGCCTTGGCAACGCTAAACTGAAAACGCGGGGTTTGCTCAACAGATGGCACCGCTGACGGAGGCAAAGCAGCCGCTCCTTTCAATTCCAATAAATTTAGAATGCGGTTTTCAAATGCATCAAAGCGTTTATCCACATTAGAATTAACTTCGACAGTTACCATCGATCGCATAATGTCCATTTGAACGTTCATATCAGCTTTAGTTGCTTTTCTCACCTCAGAAATAACCATTTGCAAATTACTCTCTCGTAGCGGCGAGTCATCGCCGAACGGGAACGAGTCCGACGGAGAAATCACTACCTCGGTTTCCATGGTAACGGCTGCGGCAACCAGCTGAGTAGGGGGATTCCCAGAAGGACTAGCGATCGTCTCATCAGACATGAAAACTAAAGGCGCGTTCACATCAGTACTCAGGGCTTGTAAACGAACATCGACAGGTGTTGTAATCACTGACGCACTAGAATTGGAAGCCACCGAACCACTTCGACGCCCCTCACTCAACTTACGTATATCCGTCTTCCTCCAACACTTTAAAATCTTTTTTACCGACGGCGAGTCATGTAGTTCATAAACTTCGCACTTTAAATCTTGAAAATAACAATTCCTGCAATTCCTACACGCAGGATGCAAGTCGATCGGAGTTTTCTTGCAGGTACAAATCGGAAACACTTTCACGGAGGTAAGCAACTCGCTCAACTTAACTGTGTCCGCCATCTTGGCATTTTAAAGGGCGTTTTGGCATATTTTATTCGAACGATAGCAAACCGAGCAGCCGTGTGTTCAGCACGGATGCCCGAAGTGAAGTGATCTACCAAAAACTGTAACGGTGTTATAAAGGAGACGTCTTGCGCGATCCTAGCGGAGGATTAGCTAAACTAATGAACTGAGATTTAAAAGGATGAGTTTTAAATCTGTGTCGGGTATTTTAAGTAGCAAATCAGGTGATTTAAGCACATACTGAAGATTAGTATTTTGCAGATAGTAAGAAACTAAAGAAATCTTATGAAATCCCCGCAACGTGAAAACACGGTTCGTATACCCAAACGACGGTCTCTGCCACGAGGCTGCTTTAAAGTGCAGTTTGTAAAGGTAATGTTTAAGCTTCAACTGTTTGGGGCCGACTTGTCGCGTTTCTTTGTCTTCGCGTGTGAAGATACAAAACTAATGCAGTGAGTCTGCGGAAAGATTATGGTTTTGATTTCTGAAGGACACGCGAACCCTTTGCTTCAAAAATGGAATGGGAAAAAGTTAAGCTGATCATTTTAGGTTATTCTAACTTTTTCACCCAATAAATAGTGTCGTAATAGCTGTTTCGGAAATATCCACTACCTGTAAATGCGGCAAGCTTTCGTCCTCGGTGCTGCCGCGGGTTATTGCTTCGGATAAACTCAGTCGGTTTAAAGAATGAAACTGCATTTATTAATGACAATAAATGCTCTGCTCACCTGAGCGTCGATTTCAAATCGGGTGATTGAGGCTTCTCGCGTCCTCAGTAACCGTCTGCTCTCATCAACTCTCTTCAACTACAATCAATGCATGTCCCGCCTGGTGGCAAACTCTCGCACGTGGCGAGTGCCATTCAATGCTCACTGAGAACTAGCCACAAGCACCCCCTCCCGGAAATCGACCTCCGGGCGATGCAAAAGCAAGTATACAGGTTAAGACTTACATCATCAGTAAATCGAAAATTGAACAAGAAACATTCAAAAACAGATTTAGTCTACGTTTACATTGAAATGTGGCGTTTCAGCTTCTGCTCTCGTAGGCAAGAAATCCACTCCAGCGTGTACTGCTCCAATGAACCTATGCGGAGACCCACAACCCAGCATATATTTTAATTGCCCTATCGCGAACGACTGCAGGGTACAACGCGTTGTCAGCAAAGGTCCCCGGGTTACTAAGCAACGCTGCCCATGTGTAAATCGCAAGCCAAACAGAAATTGTCATCCACCCAATTTTAAAACAAAAATTATCTCCCACAACACAATTAACAGAGAAGATAATCACTTAAACATTACGAGTGAACAGAAAATTTACGAGCGAAACAAAGAAACAAATCTCGGCTCAAATAACTCTAATTTTAGGTTAAACTATCAAAGAATCACAGTGTCGAACAAACGAACACTGATCAAGATTATCGCGCGGTACGTGCGCAACAAGGCACCATTCAGATGGTAAGACTTTCTGGAAAGGGAAAATTGCGCTACTGTCAGATTCTTGCTGGAAGATTCTACTCTGTAACGCAGGGGTTTCCGAATCTGTTTCTTCGGTCAGTTAACCACAGTTGTAATCGCACCTTTGACACATGGAAAGGTAGGTCGTGTCTTCTGAGTAACACGTCTGCGTGGAGACGAGGGTTGGGTAACAACACTGTCATCTTCGTCAACATCTGACCACTCACTGTCATCATCACTTGAATTTGCTGAAGCACTTTTGATCTCGGAATAAACTCTGGAGCATCAACAGAAAGTTTATCAACACCACTATCACTCGTTTCACCAACGGAAAGTTAGTCAGCAGAGCTTTCTTGAAGAACACTGCGCACTCCATGTTTCACCATGATGGGAACCCAAACATGAGAAGTAGGTGTCATACTGTAGACGTGGATCTGATTACGCACATCGTTGGGATCAGTCGAACTCTGAAGACTGTAGAAGAACCGAGTCAGGCGCTTCACAACTCTAAAGGGTCCGTCGAATTCCAGTTTTCCATCGTCGGCAATCCTCGTGAAAAATTTCACCTCCTCACCAATCCTGTAATAGGGTAAACAGTCGAATTCGCGGTTCTTTTGCCAAACATGATTGTTGCCTCCTGGTCGTCCGAAGGTATCAGCTGGGTCGTCCGAAGGTATCGGAAAGTCACCAGGGTAGACTTTCTTTACAGGCAAAGTCTTTGTACTACAGACAATGTCTTCGATGTCGGGGTGGAAAAAGGGTTTCTCTTCTTCCTCAAGGCGTCGTTCATCATCTTATTCGTCCATCATGCTCACTGGGTCATAATACGGCTCTAGATCAACGACATTGACAATCCACATATCGTTTAAGTTATCTATGTTCTGCACTACATAGTTGAGGTCTTGCTTTCGTTGAAAAATGCGATACGGCGCAAGATAAACTGGAGCCAATTTCTGCGATATGCCTTTTGAAGCATCAGACTTGAAGTGAGCCTTCAGTTTCACGAGCTTGTTCACGGCGAATTGGTAGTCTCTTCGTCTGGCGTCATAGGTGATCTTGCACTTCCTCGCAGCCTCTTCCAGGTGCGCTCTAGCAAGGTCTCTGGCATCATCAAGGTGACGTTGATGATCCTCTAAGTACGTATCAAGGGTCTGGTTGGGTTTCTGGGTCGGAAGACATACTAACTTCGAAACAGACCAAGGGTCTTGTCCATACACAAGAAAGAATGGTGTGTTGCCAGTACTTGCATGCGGAATCGTTCGCAAGGCAACTTCCAAGTTGGGTAACAACGGTCCCCACGCGTTGTGTTTCATACCAACGTACGATCTTATGGAATTCTTCAGTGTTCGATTAACCCTCTCTGTTGCGTTTGATTGGGCGTGGTACGTGCAGATCTTTCGCAATTCCATGTTAGTCAACTTTGCTAGCTCCTCAATGAGCTTTGACACAAAAGCCGGACCATTGTCCGATATTAGTACCTGCGGTGGGCCTCTGTTTCTGACGACTTCTTTGAACAGATGTTGTACCGCTGCTGCCCTGGCTGTGGCATGGCGAGTGGGCACAAACCATACCCACTTGGTAAAGTAACCAATTATCGAGAGTACGTAGCGGTTCCCTTGGGTAGTGGCAGGCATGGGGCCAACAAAATCGATTCCGAAGTGCGACATTGGTGCTGTCGGTATCACCGGAACGATCTTTCCTTTCTTTGCCTGCTGTGTAGGCTTTGATACTTGACATTGGTGGAAGGATCGAACATAACGTTTCCCATCCCTGAACATCCCAGGCCAGAAAGCTATGGATCGCAGTCGCTCCAGTGTTTTCGCAATGCCGAGGTGACCGGATGGAACAGCATCATGTTGTTCCGAGAGGAAAGAGTGACGAAAGGTGCGGGGTACATAAATCCGTAGTCTGTCGAACTTTCTTCCGCAGTCCTTGAACGATTTGTCTTCATAATGCACTACACCATCATGAATCTGAAAGTTCTTCTGTACACGGTCGAGTTTCTTCGCAGAGAAATCCTTCTTGGACTCCAAAGGTAATGTGAGAATCTTAGTCACGAGCGCGATTTCCGGGTCTTTACGTTGTTCTGCATGCAACGAGTCTTTGCTGTCGACAGTAGTTTCAGTTGCAGCCTGATTTTAAACATCGGTAAAGGTGCTCTAGACAAAGCGTCAGCCACGACGTTTGTTTTTTCAGGGTGATGACAAACTGTATAGTCGATCGTTTGCAAACGCAAAGCCCAACGTGTAGTCCTTCCTGTGTTGTGCTCGTTACTCAAGGCCCATTTTAACGCTTCGCAATCGGTCAGCAGCGTAAAACGCGTCCCTTCCAGATAATGTCGCCAACGGTCAATCGCTGTCACAGCCGCGAGAGCCTCTTTTTCGAAAGTCGTATAGTTACGCTCTCTGCTACGGGGGCGATGCACCACTTGCAATGGGTTATGAAGAACGCAATCCAAGTCCTCACCCAAATAACCAGACTCGTTAGGGTTGTAGTAGGTTTATTCAGGTCCACGCGGGCAGTACAGTGGTTCAGTAGCTCAGGAGGCTTAGAAGGCTTCAGCACCCCAGTAGTGGAGAAGAGAGAAGTGTTGCTGGGTTGGAGCCCAGAGGTGAACTGGCTAGCTAAGGCCAGGAGTGTTGCTTAAGTAGCAGCTCCAGTACCAGGATGTAACACAAGGTGTCCCCACAGCACTTCACCCTCTCACCCACACTACCATGGCTCCACCTACATACTGGTGTAATGTACAGACTACCATACAACACTGACATCTGGATATGAACCATACATAGCTCTGCCCAATTACATAAGAAGGGCTCACTAGCACTACTTAGCATATAATATGAGCACACTAAGCATCTTAGGGTGTGACTAACATCTTAAGGTTACTCTACAATAGCTCAAGGGAGCACTAGGCTCAATATCACTGGCAACAGGGGTCCTAACATACCAATTAATGGCATGATAATTAATGCCGTACCCTGATTTTCCCCCTGAGGAAAAATTTGTCCCGAATTTTTAATTATAACACTGAAGAAGAAAAACAACAAGCATAAAAGTAACAGTATACTGTATAAAAATGAAATAACCTATATAGGATTTACAATACATAAGCTGTTATTGCTGAGCGTGCGCTAAAATTTTATAAGCAATCCCTTCAACAGGTTTAGAATCCACAGATTTTTATGCATTGTGGCCAACAACACATATTTAGTAAACAACTGGTCCATATTGTCATGTCCGAAGACTTCTTTCCCATATTAAAATCTGCAACTCCACATAAAATACAAAAAATGGATTCGTTTAGTGTCAAGTTAGAAAGCAATCTTAGCGCCTTACAAGAATTCTTTTCATTAAAAATCAATGAACTCCCTTCCATCAATTGCTACAATTAGCCAATTAATTAGAATTCTGTACAACTAAGTTATAACCCACAGAAAACTACAGGACAACATTCATTGACAACTTGCTTAAACCAAATAAATCATAAAAGTTGCGATTTTAATAGAAGCGATTTTGTGATTGCATAAATTTTCCCTTAATAAAAGAAAAATTATAAATAAGGTCCAACAATGATTTGGCAGGCTAGGTGTGACACGTTTTTAACAATAGCTGTTCAATACATAACAATGCTCATGTGTTAACCCCTCTCATTACGTGCATTCATTCGAAATCCTTCCCTTGCTTAGACAAGACATTCAATATTTCGTTCGGCTGTATCGGGGAGAAGAGAGAAAAAAAAAATCAAACTATGGCAGAAAATCACTCTCCACCACAGGAAATTCCTTATGTCAATACTGTTATTGAAAATTACGAACAATTCGGGTTAGATAATGATCATGAATAACGCCCAAATGATGGTGAAAGTTCAAGCACTAATGTCTATCTCTCCAGCAGTCTGCCACAATTGCGTGCCTTAAATTCTGAAGGCGAATCTACAGGTAAGTTAATTTCTACCTAATCCTTCTTCGTTTCCTAAAACAAACAAAAAAGCTTAAAAGAACAAAAATTCTTTTCTTTCTTCCTTTCTTAGAAACTACTTCTACTGACGAAACTTACAGTGAATGACTTAGCAGTGTAGCCCATAGTGTCACCACTAGCTTGTAATTAAATTATTTATTGTATAGTGTACAATTAACAAGGCAATGAAATCATTTTAATATTCTACTGAATCAGTTTCCCATCTCTCATCTTCATTTAAGTGTTTTAAGTTGTCAGAATGATGGTAATATTTATCGAGCACACCCGTTTCTGTATTTTCTAACTGATAAGTTACTGGGTTAATAACTTTTACTACTCGGAACCTACCCTCGTATTTAGGAAACATTTTCTTACCTATGAAACGACTCTTTTCACTTCTATGATGACTGCGTAGCAAAACTAAATCACCCACTTTAAAACTTTTCCTAGTTCTTAGTTTATTTAGTTTACTAGCACGATGCTCTCGCTCCGACTGTCTGCGAGCAAGCATTTTTCGTACAGCGCGCCGCCAACGCGCCGTTGTGTTTAAGACGGCTATCCCCAAATCTACGTTACTAGAGGTTGCTTTAGGGATTGGCGTTTCGGGTTGGTTGAATTCATATCCGTGCAACAAAAAACTTGGCGTAAACCCTGTCGTGATATTGACACTAGAATTTAGCACGATCTGAATTTGTTTCAACCCATCTGGCCAATTTCTATGAGACCTATTTTCAGTGTTAACATACATTGCCAGTAGTTTTAACAATTCACGGTTAATACGCTCACTGTAGTTTCTTTGAGGGTGCCAAACTGAAATAAATTTAGGTTTAATCCCCCACTGTTTACATACACTGTTTAGCAAATTACCACGAAAATAATTGCTATTGTCAAAGACTAAGGAACGTGGTATATTGTGGTGAGCGAATACGTCATTTACGAGTGCTTTCGCTATGGACGGACCATCTGCCTTTTTTAACGGTACTAGCTCCACCCATCGGGAAAACATGTCAACGGCTACGAGAATAAAAGCATAGCCTTCTTTAGAGCGAACAAGCGGGCCTTTGACGTCTGCCATTACCGTGTCAAATCTGGACTGCTCTTCAGAAACTAACATCGGAGCCTTACGCCCTTGATTTGCTTTATGTTGCTGACAAACTTTGCATGTGCGAATATACCTTACAACACTTTTACTTGCACTAGGCCATGTGTAAACTCTGTACAGCCGTTTCAAAGTGCGATATACTCCTAAGTGACCACCTAACGTCACATCATGCAACATTACCATAATATTTTTACGTAAGGCTTTAGGTACAAGTATTTTTAGGTTAGGCTGATCTAAAACATTTTTATTTACATCTACGTAAATAACATCATCCGTGACCACAGCTTAGTTTTCATAGCGTTTGACGAATTTGCGCATAGCCGCTGACTCAAACACGACTTGCCCCTTCTCACCCTTTAATGTTAGTAGCAAAGCATGAGTAAAGGGATCGGTTCGCGTAGCTTCTACTATCTGCTCAATCGTTAACTGCTCTACATCAATTTGGTTGCACAAGCAGTCGTTGTTAAACAACAAATATGGTTGTTGTGTTCGTTCGTCAATTGCGGGTAGGAGAATTTGATTACTAATCGGTCGGTAATCCTTTTCATCTTCTCTCATGCGAGATAAAATATCTGAGACTTGATTAGATTTTCCAGAAACAAAAACTGTAGCGTCAAGCTGTGATAAATCAACGGGCCATACGGCCTACGGGATTACTGCATTTAGACAGGATTACCAAGGATTTACTATCAGTGTGACCATGGGTAGATAGGTTTGTCCTGGTTACCCATGGTGTGACATAATATTTTTCCACCTTCCAAATACCTACGCCACTTTTTAAGTGAATAGCAAATCGCTAGGAGTTCCTTTTCACAGACTCCTAATCTAACTTCACCAGGTGTAAGGCGACGAGAAATCATGTCGACTGCCCTTAGCTTATTAGTAAAAGGGTGACGCTGACACAAAATCGAACCAATTGAGCCGAAGGACGCATCGGACCACATTTCCCATGGCAGACTGTAGTCTGGACTCACAAGAATCGGTGCGGTAAGTAACGAATTCTTGAGAGTTTGAAATGCATTTTCCTGTTTATCTGTCCAAAAGAACTTCGGTTCCTTACCTTTTAGTACCAGTAAAAGATCGTTAATCTTATAACTGTAATAAGGAATGAAGCGTCTGAACCAATTTCCTAAGCCTAACAGCCTACGCAAGGATTTAATTGAAGTTGGGCGCGGCCATTGCTCTAAAACTTCCCATTTTTTTAGTTTGTGGCCTAACGCCTTCAGTGGTTACCCTATAGCCAAGCAATCTAACTCCTCAGCACAAAAGTTAGTCTTGTTAAGGTTAATATGCAAACCACCCTCTGACATGACCTTGAGACAACCTTCCAATGCAGCGTAGTGTTCTTCCCATGTTACATTAATTGGACTAATGTCATGAAAAAAAACTTCTACGCCCTTTTCCCTTACAGGCTCAAATAATCTTGTCATGAAACCACAGAACGCAGCTGGGGCGTTTCTAAGTCCAAATTGGAGCCTAAAAGGCTTATAAGCACCAAATGGGGTCATGAATGCTGCACGTTCTCTAGCACGTTCTGTTAATTGCATGTGCCAATAAGCATCCTTCGCGTCTATAGCTGAGAAAAATTTACAATCTTTTCCCCTAGACACAAGTTTATCTATGTTAGGTGTTGGAAAGGTTTGAGGCTTAGTGATTTTATTAATAGGGACGTAATTTACCACGAGACGAGTTTGGTTTCCCTTCCTAGGCACAATAAAAGCACTAGAGCTCCAAGTTACTTCTGTAGCCTCAATAACTCCTGACCGTAACATATTTTCAATATGCATACGCATTTGCATTTCTTTAAAATGAGACTGTGGAAACGGCTTTTGCGTTATTGGTGGATGATCCCCTGTATCAATGTCGAAAAAGCAGTCAATTTTTCCTACTCTTGAACTAATAACATGACGATATTTTAGCAAAAGCTGGAAAAGCTCTTTTTTTTTGCTCATCATTTAAAACTTTGCTCTCGTATGCTTTAGCTCGAATTTCATCCACTGTGGCGCCGTCTATCACAAATTTGTCATCATCGACTGTCATATTCATGTTATCTAGACTGGCCCTACGTTTAAGTTTATAAACTTTGTTAGGTTTATCTAACCAATACCATGTGTTCTCAGTAAAATTTGGTTGCAAACCAGTTCTTGCTTGAAAATTAACATCTAAAATAACTGGTTGAATAGTGTTTGGCATTAAAATAAGAGGGAACAAGTGGGTTCTGCCTTGAATTTGGAACGTAGCGTTAATGTAACCTGGGCACTCTACATAGCGCCGATCAGCTACACGAATTCTATAGATTTTCGGAACAAATTCAAAACCCATGTTCACTAAATCTTCTTTTAATGACAAATCTATATAACTAAGTGTACTTCCACTATCCAAAATAGCTTCCGCACTTTCTTTTCTAAAGTTCAAAGTAAAATATGCACATGGTGCTGATTCTGGGCTTCTAGATCTATGTTTAGCGCCATTAGTGAACGGACGATTACGCGGAGGTAAGGCTACACCAGGCGTCCGACTTTCGTCTGGCTGGCTTACTCGTTTTTTGGATTAAATTCCGCGGTACAAGGATTAAATTCACTACTGTTGACCTGCGCTGCTTGACCTGACTTATAGTAAGTTTTATTTGACTTATTTGAGTTATCCCTATCATGAGTTTGATCACTGTTTCTACCTTCACTACGACCACGTCATGCATTACGCTTTGCGCTGCGCCCTTGACCTTGACCTTGACTGACAGATGCGTTCGTTTGTTTTTCATGCTCGGCTCTCTTAGGACAAAATCGTTTCGACCAACCCAAATTACCGCACACAATACATGAATATTTTGCGTTAAACTTAGGCATAGAAACACTCTTATTTTTACCATTTGACACACTCTTACTCCTAGCGTTACCGCTACTATTACCGTTAACAGGTTTCGTATGACTAACGATCTTTGCATTAAGATTTTCAAGAAAAACACCTTGCATTCTAAATTCAGACAAAGTTGCATATCTAGTTGGTACCATTTGTGACTGATAAGTAGTATTCAACGTTTCCAAAATAGCAGAAATAATTTCTTGCGTATCAAGTCTCTCTCCAGAACATTCTACAATACGCATGCATTTCTCAAAATATTTGGTGAAGCTTTCGTTAGGCTGCATCTGCTGACTACGAATTTTATTTAAAATGCTGAAGCCCTGCGAACGAACTTGAAAGGTACTCAAAAACTTAGTTTTAAAATCTAACAATCATCAAAAGGTCTTGCAGACAAAAACCAACGAGCCGCTTTACCAGACAACCAAGATGGAACAGTTTTATGTACAAATTCTAATTCATCTATTTCTTTAATCTTAAGTAAATATTCCAGTTTCTCGATGAAAGCTGCAGGAAAAATTTTGTCATAAGATCCGTTAAATTCTTCCACTGTAATGGCCTGAATTTTTGGCAAAGGAATTCCAAGATTTGTTGAATTTTTAGCGTTTGCCTTTGCATTCGCTTTTAAACTCAACTGATTACCTGAATTATTACTGTTAACACTAGCTAAAACAAAGTTTTGCATTATGGCAAGCAACAAATTCATTTTCCTTTCTGTAGTATCAATAGGTTGAATAGAATTATCAATAAGGTTAGTCATAGAAGTTGACGCATTTACTGGATTATTAATCCTAGTTTTAGGAATTGTACCTGTTAAAACTGCATCACTATTTAACCTTATTCTACCTGACCTGAATTTTGTGAGCTGCTCTAACGGAATTCGAACACTTTCAAGCTCACCAAATTCGTTCATAAAATACACTGTTTCTACATTTGCTACGTTTGCTGTGAAGTATGCACGTAAACTGGATTTTCTTTTCGATCTTCGGGATTTCCAGGATCATGATGATCTTCATTACTGGAAGTAACACTGTTCGCACCGTTCGTTACGATGTGGCCATCAATTTCGCCTTGCACTCGCGTTGTTTGCTGCGGATTTTCGCGAAATTGTTCGTCCAACTGTTGTCGTACACGTTCACGCAAATCTTCTTCATTTCTACGACGTTGAAGTATAGCTAAACGTTGTGCTGAGGTTAAAAAACCACGACCCAAACTAGGTGAAAACATGTCACTAGGCAATTCAAACTCATTCTGAACATTTGTAGCCATAATCGGGATTCTTCCAATATCATTGGGATTTGACACTGGTTCAACAAGATTAGGATTACTCCTAGTAGATCTAGACATTCACTTGTTGAAAAATAATTTTTAAAAGTTCACCGACCTCTTCTGGTTTCCTAAAATACGATCGAGGGAGAATTTGGTAGGTTACAAGTCCTGACGTTTTGATGTTATTCAAAAGAAAATGAATAAACACCAAAATAAAAGTTGGGCTAAAAGATGGAAAATAAAAACCAGCGACACTGTTCCTCTCTAAAGTTGGAAATTATTAACTCTTGCTAAGCTAGTAGAAAATAGAACATTAGGCTTATCGAAGCACAAGAAGCTGAAGATGAACAAGCCTATGCAGTTTGAAGAAAAGTACAGTTCAGCCAGCACAGATGAAGGAAATATTTTTAAAAAATCTCGATGGATAATTGTAGTAATGGCAAGCACAGTCAAACAAATTCTATAAATTTGTAGAAAAATAAGCACAGTTCTCTAGCACTACTAAACTTGCACGATGGAATAGCAAACGCAATAGTATATTGCAAACACAGTTCAAAAATAAAATTTTTAAACTTGCCACAGTAGGCTAGTAACTATTAGGCTTAAACTAGGCACAGTTCTTTTATGCTTACCAAGCTGAAGCTGAAGCTGTAGAACAGTAGGCCTGAAGTAGGCCCACCAGCTGATGATGTTCCAATTAGGGTCCAATTAGGCTTAGGCCGATGCACCACTTGCTACGGGCTATGAAGAAGGCAATCCAAGTCCTCACCCAAATAACCAGACTCGTTAGGGTTGAAGTAGGTTTATTCAGGTCCACGCGGGCAGTACAGTGGTTCAGTAGCTCAGGAGGCTTAGAAGGCTTCAGCACCCCAGTAGTGTAGAGGAGAGGAGAGAAGTGTTGCTGGGTTGGAGCCCAGAGGTGAATTGGCTAGCTAAGGCCAGGAGTGTTGCTTAAGTAGCAGCTCCAGTACCACGATGTAACACAAGGTGTCCCCACAGCACTTCACCCTCTCACCCACACTACCATGGCTCCACCTACATACAGGTGTAATGTACAGACTACCATACAACCATAGTTATGACATCTGGATATGAACCATACATAGCTCTGCCCAATTACATAATAAAGGTGCACTAGCACTACTTAGCGTATAATATGAGCACACTAAGCATCTTAGGGTGTGACTAACATCTTAAGGTTACTCTACAATAGCTCAAGGGAGCACTAGGCTCAATATCACTGGCAACAGGGGTCCTAACATACCAATTAATGGCATGATAATTAATGCCGTACCATCTCTGTCGCTAAGAGTTCTATTGTAGAATTCTATCGCACGTCGTACGCCGTTCTTCTCTTGCGTGATCATCGCTCCGATGCCTTCACCACTTGCGTCTGTCTCGACTTGAAAAGGTTGTGAGTAGTCCGGTAACTGCAATGCATCCGAGTTGACAACCCTCGTCTTAATAGTCTGGAAGGCTTCTTCCGCTTCCGTTGACCACAGTAGCTTCTCAGTCTTTCTTTTTTTATCAGGCGTGTCATTGGCCTGACTATGGGCGAGAAATTCCTGACAAATTTTCGAAAATAATTTGCCAAATCCATAAAACGTTGTAAACCTTTCACGTCTTTTGGTCGAGGGTAGTTCGTGACAGCAGCAATATGCTCTCCTTTTAGATGGATTCCCCTTGCTCCAACTGTGACTCCCAAGACTGTCATTATTGGTAGGCAAAAGTTACATTTCGACCGTTTCAGCGTGAAACCATGTTGTCTAAGTCTGCTGAAGATCTTCTCGATGGCAGCAAGATGTTCTTCCCAGGAAGCATTCGCTACAATTATGTCATCAACATAAAGTACACACACTGTCCCTATTAAGTCTCCCAGTGCCTTGGCCAGGGTCCTCTGAAACACTGCCGAGGAGTTTTTCCAACCAAAAGGCAAACATTTCCATCTCCAAGCGCCTTCACTACAAATGAATGTCGTGCAATCCCTTGATTCCTTCGCAGTGGGTATCTGGTGAAAGCCAGAATGTCCATCTAGCACCGACACATGTTTTGCCTGCTAGGAATTCGAGCATCTCCTCTATGCGAGGCATAGGGTAGCTATCGTTCACCAACTGATCATTCAACATGCGATAGTCCAAAATGGGACGGTAGTATCCATCAGTCTTCCTTTTCATGAAGAACAAACTTCCTCTGAAGGTTCAATCTTCTCCTCCCTTTCCAGCTCTCGCATCATCTTCTGCATCTCGCGCCTCATCTGCGGCGATTGACGATGGTACTTGGCTACAAAAGGTCGAGGTCTGACTTGAACTTGATACGGTGCTCGGTTAAGTTGGTCAAACCCGATCTTCTAGGGAAAATGTCTGCATTCTTGTCCAACATCTCGTCGAGTTGCAAGAACTGTTGAGGTGTCATCACATTAAAATGTCCCTCTTCATCGCTGGATGATGTCACAATCTTCCACATCGGTGTATTGTTACATTCCACATCGGTGTATTGTTACATGACGCGTCCTTGACCTTGTACCATTCTCCGAGCAGGAAAGGTGCGTTGAAGTTCGTATTGAAGTAGGCTCTTCTGTTAGCTACGTCGAGAACAAGGCCTGACTTCATCATGTAATCTGTTCCCAAGGTCTTTGAAGATCACAAAGTCAACGGTCGTGTGGCGTCCGTTGATCATTACTGTGAGGGTGTCTTCTCCCAGTGGTTTCAAGCCATTCTCTCCACTCGCAAGTTGAAAAGGCGCACCCTCGTATGGTCACATGACTTCATTTGGTGCGATGACCTTGAACCAAGATTCTAACAAACCACTGCGTTTAGCACCTGAATCTAGACAGAAGGCGAAAGTCAAGCCTTTAATCATAGCATCAATGTAAGACAAATAATTCTCAATTGTCGCCCTACGAGCTGAAAGCTCATCATTTTTCGAGGGGCTATCAAGCTGAATGTGAGCCACTAAGTTGCATTTTCTGCAAATCTTATCCCTTACCCAAACTTCATGATTGTAAGCAACCCTTCCTTTTTGATTTAGGTTTAACTTCTCCAGACAAAAAAGAGAAAAGCCCAGCATTTTGGCTATCCGAAACGCCCTCAAAATAAGACTTATCCTGAATACGTGTTCGGTTTAGGAATCTCACCAGAAATAACCTGAATTCTTTCCTGAGTCTGAACCTTACCTGCAGCAGTTTGAGACAGTTCAACTGGAGTAGTATCGTTGGTACCAGGTTTTACCCCTGAGTTTAAACTAGGATTGGACACAGTCAATCGTGCACTTTGTCGTCCGCTAATCGGCTGTGCAGGGACACCCCTATCACTAAAGCTAGCAGAAGTTTCATTCGAAGAAGGTGCATTCCTTAAAGAAGCATGCAAAACAAAATTAGACACAGGCAAATTCAATAAAGAGTTTGTTGCAGAGTCCACACTCGTACTGTGAGTTTGTTTAAAATTGTGAGAAATTGTCCTTTCACGCGAAGGAAATTTATGCCATGAAGGTAGTTTGCGAATCGTGTCCTTCAAGCTCTGAAGCGTTTTTGGGTCTTTACCAGCAACAAAATCACGAAGACAGGCCTTCGAGAAACATTTGTATGACACTCGCGTCATCAAGGGGAAAAGTTAGTTTACTACACTTGCTCAAAATCGCAGCCAAGAATTCAAGAGGTGTTTGATTGGCTCGTTGTTGCATAGTCGCAATTTCAGCTAAAAGAATGCCATTAGATTTATACTGCATAAATTCTTCACGAAAAACTGATTTAACGTCAGCCCAAAACAAAGTCGGGGTTGCATAAGCGTCCCACCACTACTTGTACTTTCCTAGGAGCACTGAGCGAAGAAAAGTATGTAGCGGTTCACCTTCCAGCTGCATTTTACATACATAAACATCCATGCGGTGCGCTAACAGGAACATTATTATTAACAGTCAAATTCTGTGGAGCAGCAGAAATAGCAGCTAAAATTTAATCAACACTACGCTGAAAATCAACTCTCATGTTGGAATGAGCAGCATTAATTTTATCAGCAAGAGACTGTTGCAAAGTTTGAGCAATCTTATCCATTCTTGCATCAACAACCTTCTCGTATGTTTGCAGTTGTTTCCTAACAGCACTCAAAGAAGTATCTAGCCTAACACCCTGGTTCTGCAGTTCAGAAGCAAATTTTTGCATTAATTGTTCCTGTTGCTTTAATTTATCAGTCAGGCTATCAATCTGCTGATCCACTGTAGGTACAACCATAGATTAGAAAGTTAACTAGATATACCGTCTGTCTCACTTCTTCCCGTCCTACGCGGAGCTCTGGCGGTAGTTGCGGCTACTAATACCTCTGCTAATGCTTTTGCCTTCGAAGCAGCAGAAGGCAAAGCATTAGCAGAGGTATTAGTAGCCGCAACCACCGCCAGAGCTCCGCGTAGGACGGGAAGAAGTGAGACGGTATATCTAGTTAACTTTCTAATCTATGGTACAACACAGTCTTGAACAGAAGAAGCACTATTTACATCATCGTTACTAGGAGGTAAAATTGCGTTGGTATCAGAATCGTCATCACGCAATTCAGATTGGTGCAAATCATTATTGCCTGATTGCCTGATTACTATCATTACCTGATTCTCGTGCTGGCCACATAACATCAGTTATCCAAAAGCACTCGAAATCGGCGAAAGAAAGTCAAAAGTCGATGCAGTTGCATTTTCACTGGGGGCGCCACTTTATCTACGACATGAATGAATCTTCCATGCCGCTGCACTTCCTAGCGATACTCGTTGACTACGTGCGCAACAGAAAATAGTTCCCAATTCACATTTGGATTTCGTAACATAAGACACTGGAAATGACACTAATTTCCATGCAGCACCACTAATGCATTGCATAGTAACACTATACTGCGACATCCATTAAAACAAAAAGTTGCAGACATAAATACGCAAAATCAAATTCGTATTTTCAACGAGTTCGCGTTGTCGATCACAGACAAAGGAAAAAAAACATGGCGGATGTACCAATATTCCAGTAAGTCGCATCACTGAAAGCCAAGCGTTCGTATTCATACGCATTCAAGAACGAACGAAAATTCGCAAAAATAATCAGCAAAATTACGTAAAACTGCGCAATTTCGAGCAGTAATGACTACTGAATGTTCGTAGAAACGTTCCTACTGGATGACATAGGGTTTACACAAATTATTAATACAGGATGGCTAAAATAAATCGGCGAGCACATGATGCAAAAAACGGTTGGGGGTAATAGTCAAATTTGGCGGTTAGCGATCGCACCAACAAAATCATTTGTACAAGTCATTTGCAGTACAGTACATAGCACAACAAATCAAGCTGTCGTCTCCTTCTCCACGACAATTTAGTAGAATTTTGGTAAAAACTAAAAAGTACAGTCAATTTACATCTGATTTGAAGTAGTAAGTTCTTCAAAAAATGATCACTTGAAAGTTTCATTCAACACAACCGGGTTACTACCTGATTCGGATGCCACTTTGCGGCAAGCTTTCGTCCTCGGTGCTTCCGCGGGTTATTGTCTCGGATAAACTCGAGTCGGTTTAAAGGATCAAACTGCATTTATTAATGACAATAAATGCTCTGCTCACCTGAGCGTTGATTTCAGATCGGGTGATTGCGGCTTCCCGCGTCCTCACTCAACCGTCTGCTCTCATCAACTTTCTTCAACCAAGCCCTATTCACTCGCTCCGAAATCTAGCCACGGTAGTGTCCAGAGTACTCGCAAAAAAAACGCGGTGTGCCACCTGGCCACAAACTGTTATCTCCAACTACTTCCGCACAAATCCAAGATGGTGGCGACATGTGATCACCGAGTCTTAGTCGCTACACGGCCACAGAGCAGTACAACACGATACAGTTAGTCTAAATTATCTTCTTTATCATTAGAATTGCAGTTTTTTTTGTCCACGCGTGTCCCGCTAATATTTACGCGATTTCTAAAACTGAAATTGTAATGAAGTTAGCTGCTAGTTGAGTTTCGTTGCTTTGTAGCTCGCTTTCCATAGTCGAAACCGAAACTATATACAACGACGCCGCCGTAATGACGCTAAAGCTTTAGTCTCAGTCACTTCTGCTGTCGTCCGCAGTTGGCGCTCTCATGGCATATTTGAGAAACTTTGAAACTCTGGCCACATGTTGTGTCGCGGTGCTTGCACGTAAGTATAGTGAGTGAGTTATCCCGTAACGAAGTGTTAGTTATTTACCCAAGCTTCAACTACAACCAATGCATGTCCCGCCTGGTGGCAAACTCTCGCACATGGCGAGTGGCATTCAATGCTCACTCACTGAGAACTCGCCACATAAATTCTTGCATTCAGCTTCTGTAATGCGTCTGTCCCTTGAGGTTTTTTCTCTCTGAATATCTGGCCAGCTGCTTAACTTCCACTGCGCATGCGTCAGCACGCAGTCCCTCCTGTAAAAGCTTTCGGGCGAGGCAGCCTGCCATCTCCTTTCCTCAAGCTCCCGCTCACCAAGAGCTCATCTCCGGAGTTGACTTTTGGGAAATACCGTCGACTGGTCTATGTCTAAGCCGACTGAAGGAAAATCTTCCCGACACTCGTCCCGGCCGGCTAGCCCTCCTGCTGCGGACTCGAATTTTGTCAACCAATCGTCCTCCATCCAATGTGGACAAGCCGTTGCTTCACATTGTTCTCGCCACAAACGAAAGAACCGGAAACCCTACTCGGCTTCAAGCCGTTCCAAACGGCCAATTTCTCCGCTCGATCTTTAGTCAAATTCCTCACGCTCCCACAAAACCTCTCCACCTCCTTCGGGATCTAAACTGCTTACGTCCACCGAGATCAACGCTCTCGTGGACCGCGCAATCCTGGATTCTTACTACCGCCAACGTCGGTCATCACTGGCACCACTAGCATCGTCCCATAGAAAATCTTATATCCTCTGACAACTCTTCTCGGAAAAGGAAACACTCAACTTCCCTCTCTTCTTTGAAGAAAAGCTGTCATCATGCAACCGATTCTCGTTCCAACCTTTTCCCCCTCCACCTCGTTCCCTTGTGTCCCTTCCGGATGCCTCCACAATTGATAACGACTCCTGTCACCACGATCCAGACGACGAGGCCAGTCCCACTTTAACACGATCCTAATGATGCTCGCCACGCACACTTTGAGGATTCCATGCAGGATGATAAGGATCCAACCAGTATGCCCTTGGTGGAACTCTTGAAAACCATCGGAAGATGTGGTTCCTCTACAAGCTAGTCCCTGCGGACTCTCAACCAACTAAAACAGAGGTCTCGTCACTGATTTTGGCATTAGCTTCCAGGACAGGAATTAACAAAGCCGGGCCAAACTTGCCCAGTCAACAACTCTTCTCACCACTCTTCTCTGCAATGGTAGTCTCCTCCTCGGCAAAGGTGAACCACTTGAATTGGATAAAGACCCTCCAGCTCCACGACCTAGCCGTGAAGCCCACTTCTTTCGCTCCTTTGGAGATGGTGTTGCCAACCCTTGCCTTTTTGAAACTTACTCTCAATCCGAATTTCTGACAGCGGAAGCTAAGATAGACTTCAGCACTGCCTTATTCATTCCCAAGAAAGCCGAGGTACCATCTGCAGTCGTCAAAGAGATTAACAAGATTCTTCATCTCGGCCTCAGCGCTGCATCCCAAGCTGATGTCCTCAGTACCGCAATAATCACTCTCTGCGAGAGACTTCCACCGAATCAAGCCGGATCGAAGTGAAACGCATCTACTTCCTCATAACTTAACTCTTCAAGAAAGCATCCTTTGCAACGTATCACTCTTTCAACTGGTTCACGAAAGTTCTCTTCAGTTCCAACTTGCTCCTTCGTGACATTGCCCTTGGCACATCAACGATTCAACAAGAAGGTACATTCTCAGGAACCAACCACTTCATGAAACTGAAACCCTCTTCTGTGGTCTAATTCCTTCCCTCGCTCCTCACCTTGACATCTCATGAAGCCCAAAGAACCTCATTCCAAGCAGAGCAGGGCTCTGCCCAAACAGCTAAACCAGAAATTTCACCGGAATCAAAATCACTAAAACAATGGAAACAATCAATCCTCATACCGCCCTCCCAACTCGAACTACGACTCTGGGAGACACCCTCAAAACAACAATCGGCCCTTTTGTGGGAAATTCCCCAACAAGGGGAAATCCGGTCACTTCAACGAAGCTTAACCCCGGACCGCCGCAGTCGTTACTTTTCCCCTGGCTCCAGAAGTAAATCACGAAATATTCTGACACCTCTCGAGTCACATTAATTCCAGTCGGTGGTCGCCTTCGCCGCTTCCTCCCAGCCCGGAAGAGGCTAACACTTCTGACTCATTCATTCTCACTCATTGCCAATGGTTTTCTACCAACCACCACTCGTCACCGGCCCCCCCCCCCCCCCCGGGTTGGGCCCACCCCCTCTCCAAAATAAATTAGAATATAATTTTTTATTTTTTTTTTTTTTTCTTATGGATAACCTTGTTGCTGTCAAGTGTCAAATTGTTCATACACTAGTGTAGTATGATTAACATTGATACATGAACACTTCATTTATAAACCAGTTTTGCAAGGCTGTACTGAAATGATGTTTGCCAATCTGCTGCCGGTACCGATTACTAAATTGTGCAACACAACACAGTCCTGGGTTGGTTAGTGTTCTTATTAATCGCATCAAGCTTACCGTCACTTACTGCAAAAAATGCCAAACCGTTTTCCCTAATCGCGTACGTCCTATGTCAGGGGAGAAGAGCTTTAAAGCTCTTTCTGGTATAAGAGGATTTAGAAAGAAATATCAAAGTCAAAATGGCTTAACGGATGGACAGACAATTTTCACTTTTGAAGTTTTATTTCTTAAAGCTTTGCAAATTGGCTTATTTGATAGTGTTAAGTTCCCCAAATTCATTTTCCGAGCGAGAAAACCTACGGCCACAACATGGCTGCCATGAACAAGTTGCATGCCTCACGAAAATAATTTGTAATAAACCACGAAAGAACCAATCAGCGCTCAAGATAGCTCGCGAAAGTGAAGAGATTGAACAAAGGCTGTTGAAATGCATATTTAATTCAAGGAATACAGGCAGTGACGTGGGAGTTGATGACGTCGTTTTTCACGGGTTAGAAAATTGGAATTCCCCTCTCTTGAACATGACCAAGATGGCAGCTGTATATTGTTTCGTTCCGGAGAAATGATCGTTTGAACCAAGGGCTATTTTCAGCAAACCAACACAATTTTCACGACGATGCCAACAATAAAATCGATTAAGGTAATAAAAAGATGATATTGATTGAAATTAACCAAGAACATACGTTCCAAAATACCTAATTCAATCAGAATTACACCTCCGATGTACGCAATTGGATTTATTTTTTTTTAAACAGAGCGTAGAACTTAACGAACGATATATTGGCGTTTGGGCTTTTTTGTAGCGGAATTACGGTGATGATATATCGTTGCTTAGGCACAAAAGGGTTAAACCAATTACAGTAAGAGTCGATTTGTGTTCTCTTGTGAATACAGCAATCGATATGGCTACTAATTGCCTAACCCCTCCTTAAAAATGATTTCTTGGCCGCAGCTCCACGGCGCGTAAGCAACCCAGAAAACCAGTGGCCACTTATATGAGCACAAATTCTGTTGCACCATCATACTGCCATTCAGAGAACGCAGTAAATCTGTCTGGTGGAAGTGACGCAGTAGCTGATATCCAGTGGGACAGAAAGTGTTTTGCGTCAAGGAGTGCAAGCTACAGCAGCCACATCATTGGCGCTGGTTGATGCCGACGACGAAAGGGGAGTTGAGGCCGCAGGATCAAGCGGAATCTCCGGAGTATACTAGCCAATCGTTGACGGTGGGTTTGGCATCCTGCGGCGGCCGTGTACAGGAGATCTGTATGGGAGGCACCCATAATCCCCATTCGTTGAATGTTCTCCAAAGTCTCAAAGAGTTTGTAGGACATTGGAAAGTTCTTCGGAATCTTGAGGGATGAACCAAATTCTAACGGAGCAGAGTCAGGGACAAAGTTAGCTTCGAGGACAGGAGCGAACTGAGCAGGGTTAGCCACCTTTCCTCTGACGTTGAAAAAGATGTTTTCCGAACCCTTGACAGGAGGGCCAATGGGGCCATCAAGTTCGAGTGCATCACCTTTTCCACTGAGCTGTCTGCCGTGTTTGAGTAAGGAGTGACAACAATAGACGGCTGTGGAAGACCGGCCTTGGGAGGAATCTTCTTATCATGGTTGGCTAAAATTGGTCTCAGTGAAGGCCACGATTTGTCGAAGACAGAGTTGAAGATTCTCGAGGGAGAAGGCAAAAATCCTGAGGAACGTTCTCAAACACAAGTGGAATGATGAAGATCCATAGGACGATCAAAATTAAATCCACAGATGTATTGTCGTCATCCTTAGAATTGTCAACAAAGGAAACGGATTTTTCCTGTGTGTTTTCACGATTAGAAGGCTTCTTGGTCGGGGGAGAAAGTATCTTGTGTGAAACTCAGAAGGAAACAGGCAAAGTGGCTGGGCGCCCGGACGAAGGGCTTACATGAAATAAAAAGTGATTTCTTGGAGAACGACATAGAGAAGGAGCCTGAGAAGAAGCAATGGGTTAATGCGAAAGGGCCAATGGTGACGAAGCAGCATCCCAAAGAACCTTGCGATGTGAAGAAAACTCACGGTGAGCAGAAGGGGCATGGCGAGGAACCAAAGGGGAGGCATGCCTCTTCGAGGTTGGCGAGGCACACGAGGGTCTGGTTGGCCAGTGACAGGTGTGGACGGGTTGTCATCAAGCCACGAAGGGGCGGTCGACAAACGTTGTGAATCAAGCGGTGAAAACGAACACGATACTTCAACGGTAGCAGAAGCCAAAGGGGTTAAAGAAGGCACAATCGCAACCGAAGACAGATGAAGGGTGACGAAGCAGTGGAATCCGATGATGAGTCAGACGAACCCGACCAAGACTGCAAAGCAGCAGGATTGCGAGTGCGGAAACAAGACTTGCGCTTCATGCCGAAACAAGGAGGATCAACCTCCGCAGGCAGGCGAAGGGCAGCATCCGTCGAAAATGAAGGGACTGTCAAAGGCTCAGAAAACGAAGGGGCCGAAGGAACACCGGAGACGGGTGTGAGACTCAATGTAGACTCGTGTTTCTTGACCGAATGCTTAGAGGAATGTTTCTTCTTCTTTTTCTTGACTTTTTTATGCTTCGTAACGACCGGAGATCCGGAGTTGGAAGAAATCGAGATGACCTCTTCCTTGACTTTAGACGTGAAGTTGAAGTAATTGGAAGGAGGAGGCAAACACGGAACGCCTTAGACGTGAACGTCGCTCCTTCGGGAAAAACGGATATCTTTTCCCGAACAGTCGGATTAAGGTACGCAGAAGCAGATAACTTCAGTCTGACAACGTGAGAAGAGCTGAGAGAGTCGAGACGGTTGTCAACATACTGGAAAAAAGTTTTCGACAGTTCAACCATCAAGGCATGAATGTCCGATAACGAAGGCGGAGGCTCGGCCGTTGATTCGGAGTACATGGAACCCGATGTGATCGTGGCCGGCTTCGAGTCAAGTTTAGGCGGCACAAAATCTTCAACGGAGGGCTCGTAGTCCGGGTAGAAATCGTCCAAACCAGCCGTAAGCAAGAAAATGGAAGACTGCGAGTGCTTGAATGAGAAGAAATCTTTGAATTGCCTGACATATGAGTGTCAGCTTTCAACTTCTTGTGAGATTTCTTTTTAGGGGTGGAGGGAGTAGAACCCGAAACAGCGGCTTACCTTCCCCAAGCATATCTGGCTTGCTGCTGTCGCATACGTTTGTGAGATTTTTCACAAAGTGGCAGAATAATGGCTCAACGTTCCTTAGGGATCAACTGACACACAGAACAAGGCCTAGTCATGGGACTACAGCCACAACATCCAACATTCGATGTGCAAATCGTAGTCCGAATGCTGAAAATGCATGCAACGCTTTTTAGGCCTAATCGACACGTCAGAGACAGTCACAGCCGAGGAGGCCATAAATCGTCGAGCACAAAAACTGATCACAAAACACATCGAACGATCCCACAAAGGACAATGCTGGAAGCATAAAAATTAAAAACAGATCCAGGCTAAAGAAACAGGAATAGTCGTTAAAAACAGGGACGTCGTGATGGACACAACCAACGGTCGTGAATCCTGACAACAAAGATGGCCGCCATTCCTCGCAAGGCTGCTGCAGGGAGACCAGAAATTGGCAATCATTGGTTATGTTGGTGTGGTGAAGATCCTTTTTTTTTTTAGGAATTTTCGTATCAAGCAGACAATAATTAAAAATTTTTTTGGGGGGGGGGGGACGGTATTCTATGATGAAGATGTAGGCTTAGTAGATGCCGAAACCCTTGGTGGAGTATCCCCTAATGGAACGACAAACATTGCGGAAGCAGACGGCTGTGACAAAGTGAGAGCCGCGACTGACGGCAGTGCGGCCTAAATCGATAAACGGCTCGACTGGTAAAGGAGGGCGAGACCTGGCTTGATCAACCTTACTTTTGTTGCGCAGGCCTTTCGTGGGTTTATGCTTCCTTGGAGAAGGCCCTGGCAACGCGGTCACAACTGTTGGTGAACAGTGACGCAACGTAGGTGAGGGCGACAGAGATGATGGTGACGATGAAGACCAAGGGTTAGAAATCGCGGGAGGAGCGTGGGAAGAACACGCTGTAGGTTTCTTGGAAGTTGTCTGAAAAATGGTACCGGCTTTGAGCAATTCCAAATGCTTCTTTCATTCTGGTTGTTCAGTACGAATCTGTGACTGACGCTGCATCAGGACGCTCTTGTCCCCAGTTGGACAATTGATAAAAAGACAAATAGCACAAAGATTGTGGAAATAGAGCCAGGAGCAAACTTGGTGTGGAATGATGCGAGGTTTTCCAGAAACAATGGCAGCGCACTTCACTTTTCTGAGCTTGCAGAAATCCCGGTAGCCAAAGTATTGGTCAAGGAAATGTTAAGCAAGGACGTTGCAGAAGCTTGCATTCCACCACAACGTCTGGAAGATTGGATCCGTGGGAATCTGTTTAGAGCAATGGAGGTGATGATGAAACTAAAACACGAACTGAACTAGCACGAGGCAGGAACATTTTCCACCAAAAATTTACAATTGCAGGGGATTGTGGAAACAGAAAACCGCCGCCATGTCATGGTGACATGCCTCAGGGCCGTTACCATGACACTTCCTGGCCTTCCTTGGAGCACCTGCTGCCAGCCCGTATCTCTGTAGAGCCCCTAAGGCTACCTCCCTTAGCAACAAGGACAGAGAGAGTCGTTGAGGTATGGATGCTTGAGCAGCATCTCTCTTGTGCTGTACACTATCTTATTAAATCATCAAAACTACAGCATTGACTCGTCTAACCCTTCAATTCGTGACCCTCCCGACCCGGGCACAGGGCACGTGTCACAGCTAGAAGGCAGAGGCGGAAGATGAATCGTGCACGGTAGGCAGGGACGGCAAAAGAGCTGCGGAAAAGATGACTTGTGCTAAACGCCTCGATGGAATGTTCTGTTATGCAATAAGGCGAAAATTGAGAGGGCTTTCAGGACCTAATGCTATAAAAAAGGCAAAGTGACTGCCGAATCCAATTTACTTCATGAAGAGGCAGTAGGAAAAGGATTTCTTGCCAGATTTGTTAGAAAATGCTGCCATGTATTCTTTGTTTTTCACTTCTTCATCCTTTGTATGAAGCAAATACACAACTGTGAGACAAGAATAGTCATCAATGAATTTAAGTATATACTTTTTCTTGCCTGGCGTGATGGGTTTCACGGGACCTAATCAGTCTGTATTAAATCGAAGTTGGTTTTTTCTTGTGTGCTACCAACTTTTTGTAAATGATTTCTGTCGAGTTTCTCATTTGTGCCCATTTGTGGCACTTGTCCATCGCATGAGTAAGTTTCACTTTCAGTTTGTGTATTGTCAGCTAACTTATTTTATAGCTCCTGGGACTCCCTGTCCGAGCATCATATGCCACGTATTTATACAACTGCTATGTACTTCTTATTGAACAGCCTTTCATATTTCCTGCAGGCTAACTTGTACAACTTGTAAGGTTGCTAAGGAAGTAGACGATTAGTTTCAAGACAAGGCTCAATTCCAATTTACTTCTTACTGTACAGCTAGGGGACTGCACACAATAGCATTACATATAAGGCATCAGCCAGAATTTACTCTTCTGACTGACCCTGTAGGCTCAAGAGGTTCTGACCGTTCAGTCCGAACCCCAAACACCAATTAGTGAGAGGCCGGGATCGAGCTGTTATATAGCTGCCCGAGTCCTAGCCTCGAAACCAAAGAATGACGGCTAAGCCGGCGCGATCCGGTTCTAACTGGAGTCGAACAATAGAACACTCTCGCACCCGACTGTCGGGCGCTGTGCCAACTCCTGCGTGTATGCAGAGGTTAGCAGCATGCGCACAACAGCTCCGTAGATTGCGTGTTTCCGTCGATGTACGCCGGTTACATCCCCGCCTCCCCTAAGAGTTAGCTTAGGTGAAGGAACGATGTGCCTTACATAACGCTATGAGTACTCTCCTGTACCGCAAGGTTAGTACCCAAAATTTTCGTTTCGAGCGATTTATTCAACATAAACCTTAAAACTATACAGAGTTTCACGATTTCTTAAAAGATTAGCCTATAATGTAGCCCATGCATTAAAATTATTAACATATTTTCGTCAAAAAAAAACAATCTTCGTTCCGAAGCACTGACATATTTACATCCACCTCACCACTAACACCAGAGTTCACAACAGTTCCTGAATGTCACATTCAAACCGTTTCTCTCCACCGTGTACGTGTGTGTTTGTGTACTATGCATCGCACCTCCCTAAATTGGCTTCATTCTCCACCAATTTATGACCTTGTGTTTGCAACTGCGAATTATACAATTGTTCGTATTCATCACACTCAAATGGCTTCTTTCCTGGGCAATGAATTTTTGTTGAAAGACATAAAATTCTAGTTCATGTGAATCCATAATGTCACTTTAAGTTTTCCAAAAGTTTTGAATTTGAGTTAGTGTCATTTTCAAATTCTCACTTTTTCACTTTAGTTCTGCAATTAAGTTTGTTCAAATTTGCACCAGGTAAGTATAGTGATTTTTTTTTCTATACCTTTAACGTCTGTAACTTTACTGCACTTGTTCTTGCATGAATTTTGCTGTAAAGCATTGAATTTCTTATTTTTACATTTCCATTTAACTTAAGTTTTATTCAAACTCACTTAATTACATTTTATTTCACTTTATGTCACCACGGCTTAGTTTGTGTAAGGGCTTAGTTCGTGTAAGGGCTTCAGAGGGGGGGGGGGAAAGGTTTGAAAAGTTTTAACTTTATTCCGACTTTTCCGACCCGCTGCTCTCCTGCGTGACGTCCATTAGGTTCTCCGGACCCAGTCGAAAACGCTCATCTTCCTCTGGATTTGGTGGAATAGGAATGTTCTCCAAGGGTAGCCCAGCTGCTGTATGGTCCTGGATTTCGGCTGTGTCCTGAGTAGAGGGCATCCGGGTAGAAGATGCTGCTGGTGCTCCCCAAGGATTATCCATTTTTGGTGGCAGATCGTTGGCATACTTGAGCTTCATCCTCTCGATCGACGGGTGGTCTGGCTTTCCAAGTTGAAGTTCATACGTTGCTAGTTCTTGGTCCCAATAGGCCTGCGACATAGTGCTTGTTGACTTAACGAAAAAGCACTTTCTTCCAAACTCGCCTGTCCAGACTTGGGCGGATACGTGTTGTTGGCGAATGATGGTGGTTTGGGTAGCCTTCTCTGCAGTTTTTGGTTTTGCAGGTGGTGGTGGTGGACCTGGTTTCCTATTTTTGGAATGGCGTTGGCATTTTTTCTTGTTGCCCTCGGTGCTACAACGCTGCTTGGGCCTACCTCCCTGGGCTTGGGTCGACGGTCCCGGAGCTGGTGACGATCGATTGCCTTCTCCAGGAGGTTTGACCTGCTGCTGCTTAGCACCCTCTGACGCCTGACTGGTTGAATCTCCTCCACACTTCGTCTCGGCCCTCCTTGCAGACTCTTCCCTCTTTTTCTGCCCATAGCCTGGTGAAACTTCTCTCTTTCCCTCCTTTCCATCATCTTTCCTTTCGTCTTTCTTCTCCCGTTTGTTTTCTTTCTTCTCCATCCTGATTTTGACCCAAAATCTTCCTCTATTTTTTTTTTTTTCACAGCCAACCTTCCTTCGACCGATGGCCACGACGATGTGCTGGACAGATTAACCTGTTTACGTTTTATATGATTCGAAAAACTGCGCAGCTCAACCTCGGGGTTTTGATTATGCAAAACATGCTAATTCGCCCGCAAATCGTTCAAAACCCGGAAGTATCGCACAACTGTACCGGATCTGTTCCTACTCGCCCGTTTTTGTACATCGCTCCCGTTAAACTGCTGCTGGCTTGCAGTATTGCTTCACAAGCTAAGGATTGAAGTACCAGGTAAGCACAGAAATGCTTTTAATCTATTGGAGTTTTGATATTTGTGAAATTGTGAAAAAAAAAAGGTTTTAGGTGGTATTCAAGGCAGAAACGGGCCAACGCCATTTTCTCCTCCTAACCTCCCCGTGTCTTTTTTTTTTTCCGTGGGAGTAGGAGATTTAGGCCTACGCCTGCCTCCCCCCCTCCCCCAATTACTATCATTATGGCAGGGAAAAGGTGGCCAACGCAACCATGGACCAGCTGGGTTTCGTCCAATGTTCAGTTCACTGGGAGTAAACTTACTAGATTCGGACACAGAACTTCGCATTGCAAAGGCGAATTCCTGCAAATGAAGATCCCAATCATGGTGAGAGGCAGTGAAACAACGTAACATGTGTTTTATTATCTTGTTATGCCTCTCCGTCAAATTAGCCTTAGGGTTGTAAGGGGATACGTAGTGGGTTTTTATACCTCACGAGGCCCACAGACTACGCCATAAATTTGCTATGAAACAAGGTCCATTGTCTGACAGGATACGATCGAACCAGCCCCACCGGAGCACGACCTCCTTCACACATTCGGCCACTTGTTTAGCTTTAGGCGTCCTGAGAGCAAAAAGTTCAGGCCAGGAACTAAACTCATCCAGGACTACGAGGATCCAACGTCGACCTCTCTTGGTTACTGGTAAAGGGCCAAGAAGATCCACGCACACCCTCTTCCAGGGGGCATTAGGAGGGTCCATAGTGGTCAGGAGTCCAGCAGGTTTTGACGTGTCAGTTTTGCAAGTCTGGCACTTCTCAAAGCTGCGTATGAACTCTACTATGTCCTTCCTCATGCCAATCCACCCCACCAGCTCCTGCATCCGTTTTAAAGTTTTATAAACTCCAAAATGGCCTCCCAGTGGTGAGTTGTGAACTGCAGCAATCGCGTTATGACGTAGCGACACTGGTAAAAATGCCCTAAAACGTGTGTTACCTTCAACTACATCCCTAACGTTACGTGGAACGTAAGTTCTGCACAAGATCCCATCACGCAAGCAGAGCCTACCCGGGGTAAGGATGCCTCCGTCCACAGCCGATGTACATTCAGCTACATTGCCTAGCCTTGCAATATGGCGCGATGACCACTTGGCACCAACCTGCGCCGCACGGATTTGTTCCAAGCTTGGAAATCCGTTGGGATTCTCGGTTACTTTTACACGTTCCACCTTACAATCTACCATCAGTATGGGGTTTTTTGCTTCATCCTCATACATTCTAGAGATTGCATCTGCCACCTGGTTTTGAGACCCCTTCTTGTAACAGATCTCAAAATCCATTCCTTGAAGTTCAAGGATCCATCTCGATAGTCTCCCTGAAGGCTGTTTCAAGGACTTCAAGAACGACAATGCACTGTGGTCTGTCTCAATCAGAAATGGGGCATTTTCAATGTAAGGACTAAACTTGCGTACGGCAAACATTACGTTTCCCATTTCTAATTCAGACACGCAGTGTTTCTTTTCAGCATCCGACAGTTTTCGTCCTGCGAACGCCACTGGTACCAGTCCACGTCCTTCGACATGTTGGGACAAAACCGCCCCAAAACCTGAAATCAAGGCATCTGATGAGATTTCGAACCTTTTATCCAGATCTGGTAATCCCAAAACACAACCTGACAAGCTGTCTTTGAGTTGTGTGTACTGCATCTGAGTGTGTTTTGTTCCACTCCCAGACTGCACCTCCCTTTAGTAACTTGTAAAGCCAAGCTGCCTTGACATGGAAATCTCTGATGAATGCCCCATAGAAGCCCATCATTCCCAGAAATCGTCGGAGCGATTTCAAGTTACTAGGTTCAGGGTAATCCCGGATTACCAATACCTTTTCTGGTAGTGGTGACAACTCATTTGGTCGTATGAGATGCCCTAAATACGAGATTTCCTTTGCATAAAAGTGTACTTTTTTCAGATTTACTGTGAGGCCAGCTCTTCCTAGCCTACCCAGTACATCTGCTATGTGGTCTAGATGGCTCTGGTAATCTTGGCTGTAGATTACTAGGTCGTGAACATAGACTATAGCATGGGAATACATAGCATCCCCCAAAGCCATGTCCCTAAGGCGTGCAAAGGATGCTGGTCCATTGCAAAGCCCATATGGCATTTTTTTGAACTGCCATGACCCCATGTGGCAACGAAAACAGGTGTACTTCTTGCTTTCAGTTTCCATTCCTATCTGCAAGAAGCCTGATTTCATGTCCAGAACTGTAAACCACTTTGCCTTACCAAGCATTTAAAATACCTGGCTAGCATTGCTGGTTGGCTGCGAATCTTTTACTGTCTTGCCGTTCAAAATTCTGTAGTCAAGACAAAATCTCTTAGCCCCCTCCTCACCTTTTTTAGGGGCAAGGCAAGGTACAGCTCCCCAAAGGGACACAGAGCGTTCTATTACATCTTCCCTGATCCATTCCATCATCTGGGCTTCAATAATAGCTCGTCTCCTTATTTACTGGTCTATGAGGTAACCTTACTGGTCTGGTACCAGGTTCCACCTCAATCTTGTGTTGGTAGAGATGAGTGCTGCCTCGTTTTGATGTTAACACATGTTTAAATTTGTGTAAACACTTCCTAAGCTGCTTTCGTTGTGCATTTGAGCAATGAGCTTCTTGGATTTTTTCTTCCAATAAGGCATCATCTTTTGCACGCCTCTCCTGATCTACCTCCACCTCCAATTGCTTAAGTTGTTCAGTTCTCGTTTGATCAGCTTTTGCAAAAGGAATTGTTTCTTGTTCCTCTGGTCCTACACGCCAGCCACCATTTTGGATGTCCGGTATGAGGCCAGTCCGACCCAAGAAATCTCGTCCCAAGATAACGCTGTCTGCTGCGTTTTCTAGAACTAAGAAAGTCTGCTGCGCAGAATAGCCACCAGGCCAACGTACCGTTGCTCTACAATAACCACTACCTTGGATATTACCAGCCGCCAAAATAAAGGTTACACAGCAATCCCTGCGTCACTTTACGCCCTTTGCCTGCAAAGTACGTGCAGTAGCCCCGGAAATGATACTTGAACTGGCACCCGTGTCGATCAGTGCCAAAAAAGGTTCCCCTGCCACTTTAATGTTTATTAAAGGTACAGTCCCTGATTTGGTTTCTTCCTCGACACCTTTAAACAAACGCACATTTGGTGCAAAGACACGTTTTAATGTGCCTTTCCACAGTCCAGCCCTAGCTCTCCAATCAGCGCTTTTCCCAGTCGTAACGCGGTTTAACCAGGTTAATGACCTTCTGCGTTTTTTGGCTTGTTAGGGCACCTATTGAACCTGTGCCCCTGTTCTTGGCACGTTCAACAACTTCCATCAAAGTGTTTTCTTTCCCTTTTAGGTTGTTCTGGCGTATTTTCTTTTGCAACACCCGCTTTCTGTACATTCGCTGCTTTTGGCGCAGCCTTTACAGAGCTTGTGGTGCTTTGCGAGTGATATTTGCCGGCTCGATACCCCCGTGGGTCAAGAGCAGCAAAAGACACCGGTTCAACCTTGTGTTGGAACGCCGGTGTGCTTCCCGTGCTGGTTGTCTGACCTGCACGTAGCACCGCTTCGTTCCTTGAAGGCTGACTTCCCTGCACGGCTTCACTGTAAGTGGTGAATCCGCGCCATGCCAAGCGTGGCTCTACAGACAAGGATGGGTTAGGGGGTGGCTTGTACGTTCTCTGTGTTAGCAGAAACTGACTAACCTTGCCTCCTTCCCTCACCAATTCTCGCAGGGAGTCGAACCGACGACCCTGAAGATGTTGCCTATAGTCTGGGTGCATTTTTGCCAGAATATGCCTAATTTTTTCTGCTTGCGTAGAATTAGGCCATAACCGGTCAAAATACCCGCACACAGCTTGAACACAACTTGAAAAAGGTTCCTCTGGAGCCTGAGTTCTTTCTTCAAGTTCTCTTTTTAAGTCCTCGATATAATTTGGACTTTCAAACTCCAAATTAAAATCTGACTCGAAGGTGTCCCAGTCCCTGTAAGGACCAAACACCCTGTACCAGCGTTCCGCCTCGCCTTGCATAGCAAGTGGAACTACGGTTTTCAGTACACAAGTTTCTGATAAGCTTAGTGCAATGCTGTACTTGTACAGCGCTTCCAAAAACTCCGACGGCGATTTTTCATCACCATGACCTTTGTACGAAGGCATGGCGATTTTTGGCGATTTTATGCTCAATCCCTCAAACTGATTTTGCATTAAATTCTGGCCTAAAAAATCGTCCTTATGTTGCCGGTTAAAATCCCCGGCCGCATAGCTAGGACCAGTCCGGCCTTGCACATTTCTATGCTCAGCTTTCCTGTTCCTAGATGGCGACACTCAGTGCCTACGTTCAGGTTCATAATCCCTGAACGTATTTACATCCGGTGCATGCATCACCGGTTGTCTCCATTCGTCACGGTTACCGCACGTCTGTCTATCCACTCGGTCATGGTTGGCTCCAGGATAGCGCAGACGAGGATTCCGTGTACTGTCAGTAGGCTCCACAGCACGATTTAAACGTCTGTGAGCTACGACAGGCGTAGAGTGCAATGGCCTCCGTTCGTTCTTGTCATGTTGAGAAACATGACCAGGTTGAGCGGTGACATTCACTCTATTCCGGTTTTCCGGTTGAAAACAGCTTTCTAACTGCTTAAAAACCTTCTGCCGGAAGTCATTTGGCATGGGGCAAGCATCTGCCCAATTTCGAAAATCAGTGAAAATAGTGGCATTTCCACGCTGATCTTCTGCATCCTCACGATTTAATCTTGGGGGTGACAGACTTTCTTCCACATTCGAAATTTCCGAGCCTGAAATATCCGCATCATTGCCCCAAGAATCGTTTAGATCCTCACCTAAATCTTCCACTAAGGGTGCATTTCTGCATTCCTCAGTCCGTTCCCTTTTTCGCAAGTTTCCTAGGCTTGGATTCTGTGCTACTAAAGGTCGTTGATTCGGTGCAGCGGTTTTGTTTGCCATGCTTAACTCACAAAATCGCTAGTTTTGGAAAAAAAAATTTCACCTTTTTTATTTTTTTTCGGTCACGAAGTCAATTTTTCAACTTTGGTCCTCCGGTGGCCCAAAATCTACTCAAACTCCAATCTTGAATACTGTTTTAAAATTAGTCTCCAATAATTCACGAGTTTACTAGTATTTTGCAGTCTTAAATAATGAGTACTTAGTTAGCTCACTACAGACAACTCAACATTCAACCCGTACGTTAAAGAGTGTGCTCCTTCACTTGTTTAACTTCTACAATTATATTCGCAGCAAAAGACTTTTGCATCCCTTCCACTCTGTAATAATGTAGTGACTTTATTTTCCGAAGAAAAACGGTGATTTTTATTTTAGCGGTTTTTAGGCCTACTAAAAAAAAATAACGCTTCTGCGAATACCCCTTGGGTTCACAAACAGCTACCGAGTTTAACGTTTATTTTTCATAAAAAAATAAACGGGGTTCTTTTATTCATACTAGTCAGCACTCACTAGTTTAAAAAAAAAGACGGTTTCCAAGGATACTCAACAACGCGGCCACAGGCTGAGTCCGAGGTCACCCCCAAATCGTAATTTTTCTAGACACCGAGTGTTTTGGTCGACCACTCTCATCTAGTCCAAAAACGACTGTTTTACTTTAATTTCTATTCCCAAATAGAAAAGAAAGTGGGTAGTTTAATAATGACAATGACAAGTCAAAATAATACTTCGGCTATTCATGGTTTATCCAACAACGCGGCCACAGGCTGGATTCCACAAACTGCCTTCCCAAACTTGGAAAACGTTTATCATTCAGAATTCTAACAGAATCGGAAGCATTAAAAAATGTCGGATTCATATCCTGAGGACAAGGCCCCCAAAATATGTAACGTTGCTAAGGAAGTAGACGATTAGTTTCAAGACAAGGCTCAATTCCAATTTACTTCTTACTGTACAGCTAGGGGACTGCACACAATAGCATTACATATTAGGCATCAGCCAGAATTTACCCTTCTGACTGACCCTGTAGGCTCAAGAGGTTCTGACCATTCAGTCCGAACCCCAAACACCAATTAGTGAGAGGCCGGGATCGAGCTGTTATATAGCTGCCCGAGTCCTAGCCTCGAAACCAAAGGATGACGGCTAAGCCGGCACGATCCAGTTCTAACTGGAGTCGAACAATAGAACACTCTCGCACCCGACTGTTGGGCGCTGTGCTAACTCCTGCGTGTATGCAGAGGTTAGCAGCATGCGCACAACAGCTCTGTTAACGGCAAGGCGCAACCAGGGAGCGCTTGCTCCGTAGATTGCGTGTTGCCGTCGATGTACGCCGGTTACAAACTGATTGTTGTTTATACCTAAGGCAATTATCTTTTTCTCACCGAGAACTGCACATTGTCTCCCTTGAATAAAACATTGTGGCCTAGTGATGTCAATTTCTTGACTCACAGCAAATCATTTTCTATATTGATTTTAAGTGATTATTCATCTCTGAAGCACACGTCACATCCTTCACTAGAACTCTTGTTTCTACACGTGGTGACACGTCACGGCAGAGGTAACCTTCCCCCACTACCTCGGAGTTTGTGTGTTGACAATTGGCTAGGTTATCTTTCCCTATGCACACTTTCAAATTTTGTGTTACACTTATAAGGGTAGTATTCAATGAAACCAATATTAAGTACACATTAAAAGTAATCTCACTTCAAATTTAATAATTCAAAAATTCTGCTTGAAATACTGCGGGAAGTATGGCTCTTTGCATAATGTTCTATAAATAAGGCAATATTTTAAGAGTTCACTGTCTTTAATCAGGTGCATTTATTAGCAGTTGAGGTCTGCTGATACCTGCATTAACGATAAAATACTTACAGCTTATTCACATATACACAACAATAAATACATATACATTCTTTAAAAACAAAGATGAAGCCAGTTTAAATAATGAAAGTTCAGTGAGCTGCAACTGACAAATCGACTTGGCAAGAATTTGTGACATTTGGAATGTCAATGGCTTGGTTGGGCACCATTTTAGCATTTTCACAGCCAACGCGATTTTTACAACAGCAATGACTAGTATGACAATATTTGTTTGGACCGTAGTAAATGTCTCAGACAGTAAAACGATATTCGGATCCATCTGAAAGCATTAATAACACCATCTTGTTTGTCGTCCACACAAGACGTGCCATCTTCAGTGGATTTGTTTTAATAGCATCTGGCAAGGGTTTCGTGTTGAAAGTCCGCACGCAACGTGTCTGCGAGTTGCCCAACCCGAATAGTCCTGTCGCCGTCTAGAAAAAAAATTAATTCAAGGTTAAACCAGTTAGTTTTGGTCCTAGTACTTGACATTTGATGACTGTTGTACTGTGACCAGAACATTCTCTACAAGGTGACGTAGGCTAACTATATCCACATTTAGTCAGGTAAGCATACTAGTTGTTGTAGTGTAGATTGTTTACTAAGAGTGTTAAACGTATATTTTTTTAATTCGACGTGTCACACGTCGAATTAATGCGGTTGTGGCCAAAAAACGGGTGGAGGCGATTTACGTCAGCGACATCTCCTCAAAAGCCAGACACATTTGTTCAATGTTGATCCGGCGAAATTCAAGTATGTGGGTGGGTCACTTACAGTGCCCAAGTACAAAAGGTATTATGTGCTACAGAATATACATAAGCCGTTTGAAGTATGATAACCTCTAACAAGGTCCTAGCCTCGCTGCTTTCTGGGTGCGATATATTACAGTAATTTATTACGCTTATTTGTGGTGTTGTTTCTTATTGAAAGAGTGAACAAAGCGAATTATGTCATATTTTTACAGTGGCGGACTGGCCAGGGAGAAATATTCCTCTTGGCCTCTAATTCTCCGATTAAAAAAAAAAATCCATAACAGGAAGACTCATGCGGGTTTTACTGGTTCGATATTAGTTTTACCAACAGATAATAATGATAAAGATAATTATAAAATGCTAGTAAAACAAGTACTTTGTATTGAGTAACCTAACAAAAATTGGCCACATGAAATTGCAGTGTTATATTCAATGTGGAATTTGTCACAATTTTTGTGTGAATAAACTTTTGTTAATACACCTAAAAAGTGTGAATAAATTTAAAGTAGTCAACCTCACGTACCCTCAGCGCAATAGGATTCCTCCTACTCCCCCCCCCCCCCCTCAAATTACCTGCTGAATTTACTGAAAATAATACTATGGTGTTCGAAGATTTAAAAAATGTAAACGTCTGATGAACAAGAACAAAGGGAACGGGAAACTGTAAACCAATGAAGCTTTCAGTTTGTTTTTTTTGTAAGAAAACCAATATCAGCGTCCGATGAAAACTTATCTGGTCAGTGATTGCATCGTCGCACACGATCATTTGCCGTATCATAGTAGCAAAAGTTACGAGACAGTTTTTTTTTAATATAATGTGCAATATACCGTAAATCGTGGATTAAATATTAAATATTAAACTGCATGGGCTTATGCAGTTAATTTGGCAAAAATAGGGGGGTGGGCTTTAAATCAAGCATTATCAATTTTCTAACTTTTTTGGACATCTATTACAGAAAATTCGAAGCTTTTGAACCATCTCTGAAAGACCAATTTTTACATCCTTTTAATTGCTGTGAAGAAGGGAGGAGGCTTAGGTGAGAGATGCCTTGTGCAGATGGTAGCTGTAAAGCTGAGAACTACGAAGCTCTTTTTTTTCTCACGCTAAAAACAGCGATCACCACCATGGGGGCAAACTGTCCCCCCCTTAAACCAAAATTTAACATTTTTGAACCCAGTTTTCGACACAATACAGCCAGATGTACTCCGCAAGTTTCCACGGGAACAAAATTTGCGAAAACTATCTCTGAAATTAAATATGAACATTTACCACCACGTTTCACCACCCGGAAGTCACTGCCGACAACGCAGCTTCGTTTGTAAAAATGTAAAAACTTTTTCGGCATAAAGCTACAGTTTAGTGTGTGTTAGGCGGCACATATGGTTAGACAATTGCACTGCCATATTATTTATATGCTTTGAAACATTCAATCTCATAGCTTGCTGTTTTTATTTTTGACTTGTTGTGGCACAGGCCATGTTACGACTATTTTATTATGAAAACTTCAAACACCTTTAGCTTGACTGCTTCAGATTCACGAGGGGTTAACAACTTTAAACGTGTAAATAAACTACTGTAGTAAGAGTTTAAACCTGGCGATTTTCGTAGTTACGTTTTTTTTTTTATTATTATGCTCACTTCGATTTATTAGCATCCCAGCAACGATCTCTAGTCCACGGCAATTCAATCCACAGTATCCTTCTGTCAAATAAATTCAGTTGTACAACTTCTACAGTTAACGAAAAATCCGTAGGTTTTCAAATTTGCCTTTGTTCCTTCAGTTTCAAACTAGCATGGGAATCCTTGGTTCACTACCGTCAATGCATTTACGCTGCTCTACCTGCCGAACGGCCCTCCGCCAATCAGGATGCAGCATTTTCCCAAAATATGCCGCTCAGCCATTCACAGCCAACTTCACCTCTTGCCTGCAAACCCTTCTGGGGAGCTGTCAATCATGTTGCATAGCAACAAGCCCAACCTCTAGCCGACCATCTGTCACACGCGTCATCGTTACATCACAACTATCGCAATACTAAATGTCGCATTCCCTGGGTTCCGTGTGCCTACGTCAGCAGAACCACCTGGTTGCTATATAAACAAAAGTCAAGTTCGTTCCTTAGCCCAGCTCACAGACGAATTGCCGTTTGTCGCTACTCCGGATCTGGGGATCGGGATGCCTCTCCACTGCCATGTAGGGCAGAAGGTAGTAGTTGTTATGGACTTAACAGATCTAGTTTAACTTTTTAAAAATCTAACTTTTAGGACAAGATATTCTAAATTTTATTTAAAACTTTAACTTCGACTAGGCAATTTTCGCGATATGTAGAGAGTTAGGCCATCGGCATTCTTGACCATACCTCTCTGCATACTTAAGTGTTTAGGAACCACTTCCTAAAAACATCACAACAAACATCACATCAATTCAATTGTCGAGGTTGTAAACCATTGTAGTGCGACACCTTTGCATCAGTGTCTTATATCTTGAAGCATAGTTGGGCACATTTCAGGTACTTGGGGAAAAATAATGCGGTACAAAAGCTTAAATTGTGTTGAAATCGTGAGCAATGACCCACCTCACAAAAATTAACTCGTGTAGGAATGCCAGCTAAGCTGCTTTCAATGCAAAATCGGACCCTCAATAACGTAAATGTGTTATTAGTTACTAGCTAGCTAGTCCGCTCATCCCCATGTTAATTTCCATAGGGTGATTATTCATCGATACCGAGATAACGGGAAGGCTTCCTCCAGCTATGAAATTGGACAAATGGGTGCAGTACAATACAAACTGCGTACCTTTTACGGTTTGGAGCCTGGGGGCGTAACGGGAATGGCGTGGAAGGGCGCGTAAGTACGAAAATATTGTTATAATCATTGTTAGTATTGTCGGCATCGTCTCTCATGGGACGGCCTAAGTTCGGACAATGAGAAAGTGTATACTGACGTGCGTGCCTAGACACACACTAGTGTAACACGATAAACCTAAACAACGTTGCAAAGAAATTGTATTCACGTCCAACTCACGAAAAATAAACCAACTGTAATAACAAAGTCAAAAACTGGTAAAAAGGCCACCAAGTTGAGAGTGGTTCGGCCCTTCAAAGGAGTGATATCAACACACCAAATCAACTAAATAAAGCAAATTACAACAAAATTAAAACCAAACCAAAAACCTATAAAGAGGTGACTAAGTTGAGAATGGTTCGGCCTATAGGCAAAAGGTAGTAGCAAATTGTTGAAAACCAATTTCTTGTTGAAGTGGCACTTTATTACACATCTGCACGGCAGAGGAGTTGAGTCAATACAAAATTTTAAAAAAAGGAGTGATATCATATCAAAAACTAAAACTGGTTAAAGGGGCCGCCAAGTTCCGAATGGTTCGGCCCTTCAAAGGAGTGATATCAACACACCAAAACATTCGCCAACTTAATCGCATCGAATAATACTTTGGACGTTAAATGAAAACTTGAACATCGCTACCGAAAGTAGCAATGTTCCAGTTTTCATTTAACTTTCGAACTATTAAGAGGTGCCGATTAAATTAGCGAATGTTTTGGTGTGTTGATATCACTCCTTTGAAGGGCCGAACCATTCGGAACTTGGCGGCCTCTTTAACCCTTATAGATCGACATCACTGCCGTTTTACTTTGGTTTTTTGGGAAAAAATACTCACAACAAAAATACGCAATACCAAAAGTCTGTAAAACTCAGGCGAATTTTCGGTGGCCAATTATCTGCCACCTTCTTCAGGCCTAGCCCAGAGTTCCGTTCACAAAAGCAACTACATACGTCAACAGAAAAACAAATTTGAATTTAGCGATTTTCTCAGTGGGACTTGGCTCCTAAAAAGCAGCACTACCTCCCAAAATCCCACTGCTAAATGAGCAAGCACCTGCATACCCAAAAATTATGCAGTTTGCTACCCCAGACTTGATACACCAACTCGAAATCCAGTGGAAACCATTCCTTACAACAATATCACAGGAAGAGGACACTACCTCCAGCAGCTAGTGCTGCTTTTTAGGAGCCAAGTCCCACTGAGAAAACGCCAAATTCAAATTTGTTTTTCCATTGACGTTGTAGTTGCTTTTGTGAACGGAATTCTGGGCTAGGCCTGAAGAAGGTGGCAGATAATTGGCCACCGAAATTCGCCCGAGATTTAGACTTTTTGGTATTGCACATTTTTGTTGTATTTTTTTTCTTTAACCCGTTTTGTTTTTTGATATGATTTTAACTAAATGGGTTAATCTAAAAAAGGAACTTCACCAAAATCACGTAAGGTATTACTGAAGCAGTCAGGCCTTCTAGATGGAACTCTGATACTTACAGGTGGTAGGGTGTATTGATTACGGTAAAAACTAAAAGCTACCTGTTTTTAAGTAACGTTCATGGATTTGAACATTTAAGACTTTGATACTTGTCAAGATTCAATGTAAAAAAAACTGTTGTTTGCAATCGCCGATGTTTTAATTTAAAACACCTGAAGGTTATTTAAACTTGCCTTGCTTTAATTGTAAAGCCTTCAAAGTTCACTGAACTTATTTCTGTAAAAGTCCGATGTAAATAATATTTTTTTTTTGCCTTTCATGTTTTATTAAAAACTATACCAAGAGTTTTTTATTTAACATTCGACTTTGTTTGATTAATAGCTAGTTTAAGGTTAGTCAATTTAACTGCCCTCTAAACCAGGATCGCTATTAAATCCCACCTGGTGGCAGCTATGATAGATATATTATTGTAGTGATATTTTAGATGCCCAGGCATAAGAGTACCCTACACCCAACATCGGGTCACTAGAGAGCAGGATATTTTGCGCAACAGTCAAAACAGTCACCGTCATTACTTTAACAACGCGCCTGATGAGTACAGCAGATGTCGGGGCTAGACTGAAAGCACCTGTAACAGGCAGTTAGCGCCGATACATAGGAGCTAAAGAAAGAGCCCACTATTACTACAGGGAGGGAGAAGGGGCAGTAAACAAAGCAAGCAGTACTATCTTTATTCACATCTTGTCACTTTTAGGTAATTTTTCGTAGAAAAACGACAATTTGAGAGGTGGGTTTTAACTCCATTATTTCATGATTTTGACTTTACAGCATTTTAGGGGGTGGGCTTTAGCTTCAACTGAGCTTTTACTACACGATTTACGGTAGTAGATATGCTTCAGTACACCACGCATTCATATTTTTTAGTAATGTCCTGTTGGTATGTCCGCCGTTAACAATTGCATACATCAATTACACATTTTTCTTTATTCTGTCACGCAACACGTCAAATTACTAATGCAGTGTAGTGCATCCTTGTTTTTCTGGATAGGATTATTTCAGGTGCTTTATTTTACAGTTTATGCCAACAAAATAAGAAACCAATGAGTTATCGGCTAAATGCTATGCGCTGCCTAACCTCAAGCTTGGTTCCAATTGCATGTACTCTCTCTTTCCCACTGCAGCCCAGTGTTGACTAAACTGCATCAGTCTATACCATAACTTGAAAAAAATACACCTATTTCTGCGTTACGAAGTAATCTGTTGCTAAGTAGTTAAAGAATTTGAGCACTATATAAGGTTTCAACTGTAAGCAGTATAGGCTCTGCTTCTCGAAGGACAATTGATCAACCAACCATCCCAATGCAATTCAACTTTAAATGTTAAATCACACAAAACTGAATAAACAACAGCCAACAAATGACGTGACTGAAATACCAAATGACGTGGACTGGTCCAGGTGGGTAGGCCGTGATTGCCACCAAATCCAAATGGTTTTCAAGGAACAATCTTTTTTCTTCTTAAATCCACCCTTCAAACTGGTGCAAAATGGGCTGCTGATAGTCACTTATTGTGACTACTGCTCGCTCAGTAAATTGCGGCTGCAATATTGCCTACTGAACAATTAAAAAAACTACAACAAAGACGATATATTTCACCCCTTCGAAACCATGACGTGCTGTACAATAACACAGTGAAAACTGTGCGCTTCTGCAGGGCCAGCAAGGAGGGATTGTTCGCTTAATCATACCACACCCATTTGCACGATAAGAGTTTTTCTTCCTCCAAGGGTACATCGTCATGCACAAAACTGTCGAGACGTGAAGGTAACATTTCCTCTGTCCAAATTTCATTGACAGTGACTATACATCTATGTAAGAAGACTTAAATAACTATGTCTAGTTAAAAAAAAAAAACGAGCTTCATCTGCTTTCACAACAGCCTTGTAGACTTTCTTGGACGAATCGGTCAAAACCCAAGATAATAGCGTTCTCCATGACTGCCTCCAACTGATGAAGAGGGCATCATCTTTTTATGAAGCTCATGAAGTGGGAGCTAGAGTGAAGCGAGCATATCACAGTCGAGTTGTTAGGGGCTTGGTTCCAAGCCAAGTGAATCTGAGATTGAATCGCGTCATCGACTTACCACGGGCCTTAAAAAAAGCCCCCATTGAGCTTAACATTGGCATGGAAGGAATTATAAACTCGGAAACGTCAAAATATCAGGGGCACCTAATTGATCTTGGTTTCTATTGCCTAACTGAAAATATACATTAGCTGCAATTTATAGCATTCCTCTTGTAATGCAATCTTCCCTAGAGAAGAACTTATAAGCCTATACCAGCCAGCTCGGTAGCTTCAGTGTGCGTATGCACGACGTACTCCACCCTATAAAAACACCGGATAAGGACCGGGTTTCATTCTTTCTTTCCAGTCATTTGTCACGTCGGTAACTCGAGAGGGAAGGTAGGGCGGGTACAGGTAATGTATATTTTCGGTTAGGTAATAGAAATGAAAGTCAAAGTTTCTATATGTCGACGAAATGTACATTACCTGCAATTTATAGCATTGCAGCAGATCACGTCACTAATGGTGGCGGGACCATCATCACAAGTGCCCTAACGCTACGAGCTGGCTTCCCCAGATCTGTCTACGGACTCCAAGAACCTGACATGAAGAGAAAACAATAAAGGAGTAAAACTCCCAGGGCACGCGTTGCGGCTTCCCAGGACCGAAGGACCTATCCCCGTGATACGAGGCCTACTCAGGGCAAAAGAAAGCGTTCACACGCTCGTTGTTGTCGAAGGATACAATGCACACGGGCACATAAGGAACAGGCAGGCTGGAGTAGAGACGGGAAACGTACAGATTCAGAGGGACGAAACAGCTATTGTCATAAGATTAAGCAAGCTGAAATACCTTCAGGTGTCGGGATATTGCTTGAAGATCTTCAGGATGAGCCATGATCGCCTGTGTGTAAAGTCTACGAGAAGACGAGTTTTTTGATAGGTGACATGGTGTAAACGCGGTCTCGTATCAGACGCTCGTGGTGAGGACACCTCAACACCACCGAAGAAAAAACCTGAGGGCAGCACTCTTACCTACCAGAAGAGCATCGTCTTTATGGCGATTTCACTTAAAAATGTAAATAATGTATATTTTTTTAGGCATAAAGCCGAAACACTTTCAGCTTAGTTGTGTTTTAGATGTTGCCAACACACGATATTTTTTATTTGTAACAGGTGACGACTTTGCTTATTTATGAAAAATGTCCGATGTTCAAACCAGTTTAAAATCTAACCTAAACTGCACTTAGCCCTTTAAAAACTAGCTGGAACATTTAATCTTTTGATTTGTGCACTTAATGCATTTTGGTAAATTTAACTTCTTGCCATGAACCCTACCGGAGCTCCAATGTTTGTTTGTCTATTTCTATGGACCCAGTGTATGATTTTATGTTTATTTTTTATAGCATCTCCATCCAAACTCCGACCGTAGTGAACCTCTAAAAACGTAAACAAACTAGCTTTCCTTCGTTGAAAACATGCCTTGTATATAGCAATCCGTTTCCCAAAGTCAAATGTTTATTCTGTGCAAAACACTTCGTTCCCCCCCCCCTCCTTCAATAATTGCGATGCCTAACGTCGTAGTTTATTTAATAGGCCTAAAATTCACGTTGGTATGAGTTGAAAACTCACTTGCACATTCAAAGCCAGGCCTCTAAGTTTCCAAGTCGGCAATTCCCTTTGTCAATTCGAATCCAGCCAACCAAAACACTGCTTCAATTTCGTCAGCCAGTCAGAGCGCTCAAGCTACCCCGGTCGTCCGCGCTGTCATGGCCGACTTCCGGTAATGACAGCGCGGCCGATTTTGGTCTGTCTCTCCTCCTCCAAGCGTCCACCTCTTCCCCACTCACCCCCTCCGTCGCTCTCCTACAGGTCCGCGCTAACCCTCTACCTGCCTGCCAAGCAGAAGGCATAAAAACCCAGATGCAGTAGAGTATAGTTAGCACAGCTCAAGGATTCTCAAAGCTAGAGGTCGCTACGCCGGTCGGGAGTGGAGATGCCGCGGTCCGATTGTTGCCATGCCGGGCAAAGGTAGTGGTTCGTATCGTACTTAGTTTAGCTTTAAAAGTTTAATTTTTGGACTTACATTCAAAATTTATAGCTTAAACTTAACTTAACCTCGTAGCTTTAGAAGGTAAATTTATGAAGCGTCAAGCCAAACGGCATTTCGGACGTTGGCGGCCATAATTTACGGGTTCACGGTCCCTTACTAAAAACCAGCTTTTTCATGTTTTTTTTAAACGCAGTTTAAAGTAAACAAAGGACGGTTTGATCTTCGTGGGGTTTCCATCGATTAAACGCTCGGATCCACTTTATAGGTAGCCGCGGCTCTATAATTTAAGGAGTTGACTTATCAACAGCAACTCTGGGAGGTTTAATGCTTTGCAGTATACACGTAGAAAAATAACTGTAAAACAGGTCTACTATTACTAGACAGCCGAGGCTGTTCGTAATTTAGAGGGCTCTTTTGCGAAATCCCCTTGTGCCTAAGAAAATCACTTTTTCTATTTGAAAATGTTTTAACTGAACCTCGTGTTGGTTCTAGTGTTGAATTTTATTGTAAATTCCCCGTGTTATTTATAAACTAATTCAGTTGTAAATTTGCCAAATGTAAATGTAAAGTGCGTTTTGATTTTTAACATGTTTGTTCAAAAATAAAAACCAGGAGTTTAAAACCCAGTTGGTTTACTCGTTCGTTGTTCGCTAGAAGTAAGAAATTAAGACAATTCTCTTAAACTTAGCTTAGCTAGCCTAATTTTCCCACCTTGGTGGCAGCGTTACCGCTTATTATTACAGTTAGCCTACAATATTAGGACAAGTATAGCTCCATTCCCTACGCCGGGACTGTAGCTGTTGTGCTTATTTGAAACAAAAAGTACCCAAAAGTAATAGTAAGAAGATCTAGTTACACCAGGCGAGCGGCGATGTTACAAGCACCTACCCCGTCGTAGCATCCGCCGTTACAAATGGTGGCAGCGGTGGGATGAACAGGTGCTGTTCCTTCAAGCGTTTCCCCCCTGCCATGCTACTATGCCATTTGTGTTGAACAATTCTTCAAC